>JADRCC010569837.1:0-10218 GCA_019843855.1 Hylomyscus alleni | reverse complement strand
AGTCTGCTGTGCTAAGGCTTGGGGTCTTGTTATGTTCTCCACACATCTCAAGGGTAACCCATTACTAATTATGTAACTCTTGAGCTAACATAAGCTGTTCTGAGCCCCTGAAACCTATCCCTGTCCTGTGTTACCTGGGGCATGTCTGCAACTGTGGGCTTTTCCACAGGCACCCCATTTCCTGAAAAACAACTCAGGGGTTGATTTATTTATGAATAAATGCCTAGGCCATGAGCTAGCTCTGTTCCCTGACTAGCTTATAACTTATATTAACCTGTTTATATTATTCTGTGTCTGCCACATGGCTAGTTACCTCTCTCTAGTTTCATATGTCAGATGAGTGTGGAATCTTCCCATGCCTTACTCTTTCCCAAAGTGTCTGTCTGTCTGTCTGTCTGTCTGTCTGTCTGTCTGTCTGTCTGTCTCTGTCTCTGTCTCTCTCTCTCTCCCTCCCTTTCCTCTCTGCCAGATGTCCCACCTTCTATTCTACCCTTTTGCTAATAGGCCATCGGATTTTTATTGACAGCTGACGTTTCCACACAGTGCGCAAGAGATTATCCCTACACTTGTCTGCCGGGTTGCTTTCAGTGCCATAGTGTTCCATCCTTGCCAGCTCTTCTGAACCTCTCACTGGCTGGAGAGCTGCAGAAGAGAGGCATGTAGGGCCCAGAAGAAGCCCTACTGATATTTGGTGGTAAAATTCCAGCTTCTGTTTTGGAACCTTTCCAGGTTATTTGGGTGTTGGGAAAGTAAAGAGCAGGTCCTTCCTTCCCTGGGTGGGGAAGGCGAGTTTGAAGACTCCACTTTTCTTGAGAAGAAGCTGCTAAGTCAGGCAGGAAGCTGATGTGTGGAGGTGGGGATTTCTCTCTTCAGAGCAAAGGAGAGAAGAGCCTGGAGCATCTATGGAAACAGAGTAGGGAGAGAGGAAGCCTTCTGATAAACCTCTGGTTAACCCCATAGCTGTCTTTATTGGATGGAGAGCTTGTGTCCTTGCGTGGGGCAGAGATGCTGGCCACTTAGAAAGAATGTGTCCTGAAGCACACTTCTGGGAAAGTCTGGAGCTGAAGGCTCACTGAGGAAAGCCTTACCCCAGGATGGACAAGCAGGGCCACTGAGTCCAAGATGACTCTCACATGCTTAGGGGAAAGCCCAGCAGAACATTGTATTTTCCATATACAGCCAGAGGGGATGTTATCTAGGTGAAATAGGAAGTGACCCCTGCCTCCTAGAGAACCTAGGGACTTATGGGTACCATGCAGTTTTTTCATCTCAGACACCTGCCCTTTTAAAGCCACACTTGGATCCTGTTTCAGGATTTCTGGCTCTGGACCCTGAGCCCCCATTGCATGTTATAGAAGCTGAATCATCTTAGATGGTTCTTTCAGTGTGCTTTCTGCAATAAACATCATGACTAAAAGTAATTTAGGAGAGAAAGGTTTCGTTTGTTCTTGTTTACACTGTTACAGGTAACAGTCCTTTGTTGAGGAAATGTGAGCAGGGGCTCAAGCAGGAACCGCAGCAGGAGTCATGGAGGAATGCTACTTCCTGGCTTGCTTGCTTCCAAGCTCATATTTAGTATATATATATATATATATATATATACACACACACACACACCCTTGGACTACATGCCCAGGGGTAGCTCCACCCACAGAGAGCTGGGCCCTCCCACACCAATCAATGGTCAAGAAAACTCCTCTGAGACATGGCTACAGGCCAATCTGATCTGGGAAATTCTCTAGTTGAGACTCCCTCATATAACTGTGAACTGTGTCAACCTTATAGCTGAAACTAACCTGGACACTGGAGTTCTAACTTACCTAAAAAGTCTTTGTATAGATTCATTGCCTGAGAGTGAAAGATACATGATGGATGGACAAAAGGGTAGGTGGGTAGGTGGATGGATGAATGTATGGGAGGGAGGGAAGAAGGGTAAGCTTGTGGGAAGGAGGTGGACGGATAGGTAGGAAGGAGGGAAGATGGATAGATGGATGGATGGATGGATGGATGGATGGATGGAAGGGTGGATGGGAGGGAGGGAGAAAGGGTGGGTGGATAGAAGGGTGGGTTAGTAAGTAGGAGGGAGGGAGGAAAGGTGAGTAGATGGATGGGTACGAAAGAGGAACAAAAGGTGGATGAATGGATGGGTGGGAAGGAGAGAGGAAGGGTGGGTAGGTGGATGGAAAGGTGGGTTGGTGGGAGGGAGGCAGGATGGATGGATGCGTGCATGCATGCATGATGGATGGATAGATGGATGGGAGGGTAGATGGGTTGGTATGTGAATAGAAGGATGGATAGATAAATAAATAGATAGGTTATAATAGATAGATAGATAGATAGATAGATAGATAGATAGAAAGAAAGATAGATAGATAGATAGATAGATAGATAGATAGATAGATAGATAGATAGATAGATGATAGATTACAGACAGAAAGACAGGAGCCAGGAAGGTGTGTCAGCAAGTGAAGTATTTGCCACCAAACCTAATGATGAGTTTGAATCATTAGTAGAAGGAGAGAATACACTCTACATAGCCGTCCTTCCTCTACCTTCCTCTACCTTCCTCTACCTTCCATATGCCTGATGCGACAGGCAGGTGTCCCCTACACATATTCTGTACATGCACACACAAAATTATAACAAATAAATAAACAAATCTTTTAAAAATAGATTGTTGAGAGAGGGCGGGAAAAACTAGAAGAGAAAGACAGGGAGAGAGCAACCACCCCAAATCACGTCTTTTTTGATGCAGAAAGCCGGCCTGCTCTTCTCTCTGCATACCGTGCACCAGAAGGACCTCTGCGCAGTTTGAACTGGGTGGGGTTCAGCCTGAAGGTATCCTGCTCGTACTGCTCACCTTTAGACACACTTTTGAACTCTAGATGGGTGAAAGCCTTATCCTTTGGGCAATGAGAATTTTTTATAACTGGAATTATCTTGACTTGTCACCTACTGAAGAAGAAAGGCAATAGAAAGGCTGCATTTGGTTACTTAGGATGCCCATATGTTTATTTGCTTCCTAGGCTTCTGCCTTAGTTATTTTTTTATTGCTGTGATAAAACGCTATGACCAAAATAAACTGTTTAATTGGGCTTATGTTTTCAGAAGATTAGAGTCAGGGTGGAGGTGCAAGGGTAAGCGGCGGAGGTTGGGGGAGGGAGTGGGGAGAGGAGCGTATGAGAGTTCTCATCTCAAAGCCTCAGGTGGGAGGTAGAGAGCACACTGAGTTTGGCACAGTCTTCTGAAATGTCAAAGCCCACCCTCAACGGCACACCTCCTCCAGCAAGGCCACCCCTCCTAATCCTCCCCAAATAGTCACCACCTGGGGCATGCCTGACACTTACTGGGGACATCTCATTCAAAACGGCCACAGCTTCTAAGACCCCAGTTGTTCGTTTGCAGTATCTTCCTCCATAGCCCTGGCCTGGCTGAGAATCTGTACAGACGAAAGTGTTCTACTTCAGTGCCTTGAGCAAATATATCAAGTTTAATGGTCTGTTGGTCAACAGGAAAGGACTTGATGGAGAAGGCACATCCCAGTCAACTGATAAAGGGCAGAAGCATATGCCAGGTTACAGTGCTGCAGGAATCCTAGTCCTGCTAGAAAAACAATAAGAAAGAAAAGGAAAGGAGGAGAGCCCAAGCCAACACACACACAGTGTCACTTAGAATTATTCCAGCTTGTGGAACTAGAACCACATCCTAAGCCGCCTTTGCTGAGCTCCCTCCTTCCCATGACACGCCCTTCCTTCAAGATGGGTGTCAGTCCTTCCAAAATGGTTTTCTCAAGCCAAAACTAAATCTAATTTTCTTCTTCTTCTTTAAAAAAAAAAGTTTTATTTGTTTTTATTTTGTATGGTGTTTTGCCTGTCTGTGTGTGAGCCACACGTATTCAGTGTCTGCAGAGACCAGAAGCAGGCGTTGGATCCCTTGGAACTGGAATTATAGAGTATTGTGAGCTGCCATGTGAGTGTGGTAGAATTGAACCTGGATCCTCAGAAAGAGTAGTATCTTAGTTACTGTTCTATTGATGTGAAGAGATACCACGACAAAGGCAACTTATAAAAGGAAACATATAATTGGGGGCTTGCTTAGAGTTTCAGGGGGTGAATGCGTGACCATTATGACTGGGAGCAGGGGAGCAGGCAGGCAGGCATGGTGCTGGAACAGTAGCTGAAAGCTTACATTGTGTCTGAAAGTTGGAGGTAGAGATGGAAACCGGGCCTTTGAAATCTCAAAGCCCACCTGGAGTGACATATTTTCTCCCAAAAGGCCACACCTCCTAATCCTTCTAAAACAGTTCCACCAACTAGAACCAAGTATCAATTATATGAGCCTATGGGGGCCATTCTCATTCATACCATCATAAGCATAAATCTCATTAACTGCTGAGCTACCTCTCCAGCCCACACTTTAGAATCTTTCTTTTCCTTTTTCTTAAAAAAAAAAAAAAGGATTTATTTTTACTTTATGTGTATGAGCAGACATTCGTGTACCATGTATATGTACAATGCATAGAGAGGTCAGAAAAGGGCATCAGATTCCCTGGAACTGGAGTTACAGAGGTTTGTGAACAACCATGTAGGTGCTAGGAACTGAACCCAGGTCCTTTGCAAGAACAGTAAATACTCTCTTAACCACTGAGCCACCTCTGTGGGCCCAAATTTTATGAATGACTAGGAAATCTACCATCAGGTTCTTAATTGTCTGTGAGATGGGAAGAAGGCTAGCTAGCTGTTGTGATTCATAAATAATATTTACTTCATCCAAAAAGAAAAGTCAAGGTCTCAAGAAAGAAGGGGCCTGCTCAGAAGTGGCCTTGGATTCTGATGTAGAGAAAGCAGATGTTTCTTGTCATACGTCAACATCAGTAGATAGTGTCTTACTGAGTAGAGGTAGAGCCATTTAGTCTTCCTTACCTAAAGGGCTGGTGTTAGAGGTAAGCAAGCCCAGGGAAGAAGCACTTCTGGTGTAGCCCTGTCCAGAGTGGGCACACTTCAGGGCACACTCTGCTTGCTCAGCACAGGCACAGGTGCAAGCAACCAAGGGACCAGACCCAATACTTACCTCCACACCTCTCAAAGCAATGACGTAATTGCTTGAGTCTCTGAGCTCTTCTGGGATTCCTCATTGAGAATGCCTTCCAACATCCTTAAGTTCTAATAAAAAAAAACAAAACAGTACCTATAAAGCCATTATCTCTTTTTTTTAAAAAAATACATAGTGATATTGCACAGTAAAGGTACTTATTGAATAGCTGTGGACAAATTGACTCTAAATAAAATTACACCCACTGCTCATGTCATATAACAGAATACACTTCACACTGACTAAAATGAAAACTCTGAACAGGCAGGCATAATAAAACAGGGAGTAACCAAGCACAAACACAAAAGACTTATCAAGTTTCATTAAGACCTTGATGGTAGACCACACAGCTGCAATAAAGACAAACAATATGCTCCTGTGAGTTTTGCTTTTCCAGCTCTGCTTAGACACACAGGGGCAGGGAGTCAGCCACTAGGCTTACCCGGGGTTGGAGGCTTATGAAGTTGAAAAGGAGTCGAGGGTGATAAGATAAAGGACATTGTCTGAGAACAGAGAAGTAGTTAGGCCAAAAGCTCAGGTGAGAGAGAAATAAACCAGCTTGAGAGACTGAGCTTGAAGAGAATGAGGAAGGGGGAGATGAACCACAGGCTGACGTGCAATCTAAGGAAAGCGGCTCAACAAAAGAGGGAGGGGTCACTGCTGCAAGAAAGAATTCAGGGTTTGCCATTCAGGTTCTGTGTGCCTGGTTGCTGAAGTGGAATAGAGGTTGGGCCCCAGTGAGGGCAGGATTGTGTGAGTCAATCGTGCAGCGTCTGGACATGTTGGATGACTGACTGCCCAGGACAGACTACTGGGCAAGCCTGAGATCCAAAAGCCAAGATGCTTAGTGTGTCAGGGAAAGATCTTGAAGTAGTGAGAGCAATGGCTACTGCTAGTTAGTCATCAGACCACCAAAAGCAGAAAGAGCTAGGAGAGGTGGGGAAGCTGCCATCTTGGCCCCAGCATCCAGGTAGTAAGGGAGGGTGACAGTGTAAAAAGACTGAGTTTACAGAAAGCAGTGGGAACCATGACACTCTTACTGTTGAGCCCAGGCTGCCCTCCAACTCTCAATCCTCCTGCCTCAGCTCCTGATTGCTGGGATTACAGGTACATGCACATATTCAACAACTATTTTAAAATGTGCAGCTCAATAGTGTTAAGTATATTAGTAAGTATCCACCATTACAACTCCATCACTCTTTCCAGTCTACGATATTGAGGTTTGAGACCGGAGGAATGGATTGGTAGTTAACACTTCCTGAACCAGGTGTGGCGATGTATGTCTCTAATCCCAGCCCTGAGGAGGCTGAATCGGGTGGATCTTTGAGTTTGAGGCCAGCCTGGTTTACAGATCGAGTTCCAGGACTGCCAGAGCTCCATAGAGAAATCCTGTCTTGAAAAATCACTGCCACCACCACCACCACCAACAACAACTGTAAAAAAGAAAACTTCCTCATCTTACCGAGGACTCTGATTCTGTTCCCAGCATCCATGTTGGGTGGCTCATAACCACCCGTAATTTCAGCTCCCGGGGATCTGAGGCTTCCTTTTACCCTTCACAGGCACCTGCACACACGTGCACACATATGTACACACACAGGTAACACATGTGTACACATAATCAAAAATAAAATAAGTCTTAAAATACACCACAAAACTGAATTTCTGGGCCCAGCAAACAGTAACCCCACTTTCTTCCTCCTCTCTGGTCCCTGGTAGCAGGCATTCTGTTCTATCTCAATGGATGTGACTCTGGTCCCTGGTAGCAGACATTCCGCTCATTTCTATGGATGTGACTACCCGGACTCTCTCACACAAGTAGACTCAAGCAGTCTCCATTCTTTTCTGTTGTTCATTTGACTTACTACAATATCCTTGAGGCTCATCCATGTTGGTAAAGTAGGAAATAAAGTTTCTTTATTAAGCCAAATAAAAATTCATTGGATGTGTGTACCAGATTTTGACTTAGCTTGTGACTTTACATATATATGTTTTACCGTAAAAGAAGATGTATGCCAGTTCTGTCTTCTGGGCCTACTGCTTTGTTTAAGTCTTTGTCTTTTCTCTACTGCCCTTTCTGTTGGTAAGAGGGCGCCACTGAAGTTTCCCACTAGCACCCTAGCCCTGCTTTTATCTTTCAGTCTCCTTAGTATTACTTTGTGTATTTCATGGTCTGTCCCAAGGAGTGTATAAGCGCTTGTGACTGTTACATCTTGACGCGTTGAATCTTCCTTCTTTGTTACATAATCTTTTCCTTTTGTTTCAGAAATATTTTCCTTTTTTAAAAGAAAAAATCACATTTGTGTGTATGTGCATGGTCATCACATGACACACGCATATAGAAGTCAGAGGAGATCTAGCAAGAGTTGATTATCTCCTTCCGCCACGTTGGTACCAGGGGTCAAACCCAGGTCATGTGACTTGCCAGGACATACCTTTGCCCACTAAGCCATCCCACCAGCCCTGGGGTCTATTTTATCTGGTATTATTGTAACCTACTCTGATATCTTTGCTTAGTATTTACAAGGGATATCTTCATTCTATTTGTTCTGCATCTGAAATATAGTTGGAGTTTGTCTAGGATGGGCTCTCACTATATTGCCTAGGCTGGTCTAGGCTAGCCACCAGAGAAGACTGCTTAGACATGGATTTAAGCCAATAGGAAATCTTTACTAGCCAGTTGGCAACTACACTGGGTGTTCAGGATCTCAGTGAAATCCAAAGCCTTCCTCAGGGTGAGCTTATAAGCACAAAAACCATATTCTGGGTTGACATACTTCAGTTAACAAGAACAGTTAGGCAGAAGCAGAACTACGGAAGCCAAAAAGCAAGGTTAGTCCAGTAAGAGACTTTCCCAGAACTGTGGACTAGGATGGATTAGGCCTTTGATTGATGAGGTCTTTGTTTTAGTTTTGGTGGTGGTGGTGTTCATGTGCTGAGTTTTACAGCCTGAATGGCACTTTCATCATGGAGTCAGTTGTGGTAAGGTCTTGAGGGCCTACTAAGGTCTAGATCCCTGTTACAATCTTGGATACTGATCTCAAAAGATTCTTTCTCTAAATCCTCTCAAATGTTGGGATTATAAGTCTGTGCTACCATGCTTGACCTACTAAATTATTATTTTTTTATCATTAAGACACATTTGCCAGATGTGCTGGCCCATACCTTTAATCTAGCACTCGAGACAGAGGCAGACGGGTTCCAAACTCCAGGACAGCCAAGGCTGTGTATTGAGAACTTGTCTCAAATCAACAATCTGAAAGATACTTTAAAACTGTTTTTAAATTTGTATTTGTGTGTGCATGTGCCTGTGTATGTGTGTGTGTGTATGTGTGTGCATGTGTGTATGTGTGTGTGTGTGTGTGTGTGTGTGTGTGTGTTGGCATGAACATGTATTTGTAGGTGCTTTCATAGGTCAGAAGAGGACATCTGATCCCTTGGACCCAAAATTACAAATGGTTGTGAGCTGTCCTTGTGAATGCTGGGAACCAAGCCTGGGTGGGTCCTCTCCAAGCCCCGCGGCAGCCCCGCGGCAGGTACTTTCAGCTGCTGAATCGCCTCTCCAGTCCTGGACAGGTTTTGTTCTTTTCATTGCAGTGTGCAGGGTAGAGAAGGAAGGGAAAGGGAGGAAGAGAGACTTTTGTTTGTGTTTGTGTTTGTTTGCAAACCTACAGCCTTCTCTTGCTAAATTAGCAAGAGGTGTAGCCCTGAGCTACACCTCAACCCTAGGCTAAACTTTTTGGGGTTAGAGTGTAATCTGTTTACACTTAAAAAAATTACTGATAAAAAGCAGTTTCCGCCTTTCCCTGCTGTTTGCTTTTGATAGGCCTTAAACTTTGTCTTTCGTCCTTTATTTCCAGCACCACTAACTCCCTTTTTATTGAGTTAATTTTTTTTGTAGTGAAACATTTCCTTTCTCACTTGCTTTTATATTTCCTATGAATATTTTCTTTTTTTAAAAAAAAAGATTTATTTATTTATTATATGTAAATACACTGTAGCTGTCTTCAGACACTCCAGAAGAGGGAGTCAGATCTCGTTATGGCTGGTTGTGAGCCACCATGTGGTTGTTGGGAATTGAACTCAGGACCTTGGGAAGAGCAGTCAGTGCTCTTAACCACTGAGCCATCTCTCCAGCCCCATGAATATTTTCTTGGTGATGGCATGATGACATTACAGTTTACATTTAGCCCACTTAAGTTCTGGCCCTGAGCCTGAGTTTCTATCAACTTATCCCTAGAACATGCAGACGCTCTGCTCCCTAATAGCTGTTCACAGCCTCTCCATAATTGTTATCCCAAAATTAGATATTTTACTCAAAACATAAGCTACTAGTTATTAGAAACGCATTATTATTATCCTGAGTTATAGAGAAAGTAAGATGTGGAATGATACACCAAAGTTAGGACAATATCAGGCTTTTATTACTTTTATTTATTCACGAGTGTGTGTAGGGGGTGCATATACCACCATGCATGTGTGTAAGTTAATGACAGACAACTTGTGGGAAGCAATTCTCTGGGTTCATCATGTGACCAAAGGATTCAACCGAGGTCACCGTACTTAGTGGCAAGTACCCTTACCCTCTTGGGCCATCTTGGTAGCTCATATTTTGGTGGTGGTGGTGCTGCTGGTGGTAGTGGTAGTGTGTGTGTGTGTGTGTGTGTGTGTGTGTGTGTGTGTGTGCGTGCATGTATATGTGTGTGTATGTGTGTGTGCACGTGTGCACATGTGTGTGTGTGTGTGTGTGTATCTGTGTGGTGTGTGTGTGTATGTGTGTGTGCATGTATGTGTGTGTGTGTGTGTGTGTGTGTGTGTGTTTGGGGGGTTGTAGGTTTGTTCTAGTTGGCCTAGAACTCATAGAGATCTGCCTGCCTCTGCCTCCAAGTGCTGCGGCTGGTGATGTGCCCTATCACCATGTTATCAGCTTTAATGGCAAGAGTAGTGGGACACCTTTGGAGTTCAAGCTGCTCAGGAGGCTGAAAGGGGAAAGACTCCTGAGCCCAATGGGGTGGGGAGAGAAGCTAGGTATAGTGGTGTGCACCATTGACCCCACCTTTCAGGAAGGAGCCCTAGGTGGATCTCTGTGAGTTTAAGGTCAGCTTGTTCTACAAGGGAAAAAAAAAA
>JADRCC010569835.1:0-14552 GCA_019843855.1 Hylomyscus alleni | reverse complement strand
ATCATTTCTGGAAGTATGGCCTCACAAATTTTAAATTTTCATTATAAACAATGTTATTAAACAATTTATAGACAGAACAAAGAAAATAAAGGTATGAACCTGATTACAAAGGTATTATAAGAGGCTATGGTGAAACTGATCAATTATCATGTGGTGGGCTTGTTTGTAGATTTGGGTAGCTTTTCCCATACTGGTGTAACAGACAGGATTCTATGTTGTATACTTCTCTCGTAGAATGATGCTCATGAAAGCAGCATCTAAAGAAATCAATGCAATAATTGCCAAAAACTCCCACTGACAAAGTTAGAATCTGAAGATGAAAATTTAGTTTCAATAAAATGGTTTCATTATTATTTTATATGATATGTAGTTTTTAAATATGTATGTATAAGTAAATTAAATACTGTGATTAGACTTCTGAATATTTAATTTGTAGCCTGAGAGTACATATTTAAATTTCCTTCTGGGAATGTGGGAAATTACTCTATATTCATGTTTACCTTATCTGTCAGCATATATGTTAAACAGATTAGAAGCTCCCAAAAGTGACATTTAACATATATGTGCCAACTGAGGACCCGAAACACATGCTACATTGAAAGAATTGCAACCTTAATTTTCCCATCTCAGAAATTTAACCCTACCAGATATACACAGGTAGGTTACTCAAATTATTTCAACTTGTTTTCTCTTCCCATTTCTGCCAAGACTCAAGTTTAGTTGTAACATTATATAGTAATACCTGAGTCCATAGTTCTTAGCATTTATTGTCCATATTTCTAGTTGCTTACTGATGTTATTTTTTCATTAGTTACTAAACAAGCTTTTAATGATATGCAAATCATGGATATTAGTATCTCCTGCTGTGGTTTATCCATAATTTAAAACTCACCAGATTCATGTAATTGTGATGGTCATTGTTGCTGTATGTAAATTACCACATTTAAGGTGCTTTGATCGTGCATAAGACAACTGCTACATGGTACAAACTGAGCCTATATAAAGACAAATAGAATGAAGTTAAGTTCAGGAAAAGCATCTTTAAACTCTCATTCACTCAAATCCTTAGCATGGCACAAATTCTTGCTATCTAAGCCAATGAAAGTTCTGTATTATTTAGAATAATTTAGTACAACTTTCTTTTATATGCAACCCCATTTGGACGCCTTAATATTTAATGGTCTTCCTTATATATAGTCATTTCCCTTTTTTCATTGTAGAGATATGTGTCTGCTTTCAATTCTTTTACATTTAGTACACTTTCCTGCTGAGTTTATACTTTTTTTTTTTTTTACAATTTGGCTTTTCTTTGGCATTTACAAAGATGTATGCAATGTATCAAAATTATATTTCCCTAACTCCCTAGTATATAAGAGTTTCCCAACACATTCCCTTTCTCTTTGTTTTCCTCTTTTCTTCTTTCTTTTTGATAACCCACTGACTCCAATTAGCATTGACAGCATGTGGGTGAGTATTGGCCATTGAAGAAAGATGTGAAACCTACCACTGGCAATAATCCCTAAAGACAAATGGCTCCTCTGACCCCAGAACACAACAATTAGTGACCTCTAAGAGAGAACCATAAGCCCCTTGCCATCCATGCCAATAGATATTGTTGTGGCTGCTTTTTCAACCTATTGGTTGAAATATTTCATACAGTGACAAACAAGTCATTGGAGGCTTCCTTCCATTTACTGTAGCAATTCTAAGAGTATATCCAAACATACACATTTTCTTTAGCACCATCTATACCCTTGGGTATTATAGTCCAAACTGGTTCATATTTTGGAATATGTACCACATCATTTTCTGATCTAGTTTTCTAGTAAGTAAATATCTAATTAACTGTATTAAATCAGCTGAAATTTTAATTTCATTAAAATATAACTCATATGTAGATGAAGTTATAAAATTATTTACCTTTTTTACTGCTGTCTTGGACACTTTACTACAGAATAATTATTTTTCTCTCAGGTAAATATTTACTATGTTGTAAGAATAAGATCCTTGACAGAAAATTTTGTGGTTTTTATAGATAGAAACAAATGAACAAAGAAAAGAAATAATATAAATGTCCAAGAAAAATGTAAAATCTGAGCCTCAGATGTCTGACTGTTTTGTGGGACATGATTGAACTTAAGCATAAGTGACTGTAAATGTGTAAACTTTCCTTCACTAAGATTCATACACAGAGTTAAATATTTCAGCTACTACTTAATGGCTATTCAAGTGTACCTTATCCATTTGAATATTATAAAAAATTAAATTAGTTATTATTCAAAATTTAGAAAATAGAGAAAAACCCAAATATTCATTACCTTGATCAAATAATAATTTGATCAAGTAACATCATTTTAGTGACGTTTCAGGAAACACAAATGTACATGAGCATTATACTGATATGGTCTACTAAGTAAAGATGGAGATATAAAACACTGATCATGAGTTTTGTTAACCAATCTCTAACATTACTAATGCTTTTAAGTCTCAAGAAACATTTATTAAGTATGTCAAGCAATAGTTAGGTCTCTCTTGCTGTAGGAACTAAAGAGTACTGAACATGCCATGATTGACACAGAGTAGCACCATGTAATCTATTTGAAATAGTCATAGAATCATTGGACCCACACAGCTAAGTAATGTTAATCTGACAAAGTAATTAAGAACAGAAAGAAAACAGTCAATTAAAATTACTTCATATGAAATTCAATTTTAATAAAGTCAAAGGAGCATTTCTCTTTTACAACTCCGATTGATAAAAGGTATTGCTGCCTACAGTCAACAAAGCCAGAGAGCAAAACCTCCCTGGTTTCCTCCGTTTGCCCTGCTCCTTCTTTTTCATTATTGCTTTACTCTGAATGCTCAATAGCTCTATATTCGCTTCTGTCATTTATTAAATTTCCTAACAGTTTTTCATACTTGTTCTTGTACATTGTGAATCTGTTCTCTTAGTGGGTTTTCAGACATTCTCATGACTCACTATTAATATCTGAATCCTCTATTCTATTCCATTGTTTTATGTGTTTTTTTTTTTTATTTTTTTGGCTTTTCGAGACAGGGTTTCTCTGTGTAGCCCTGGCTGTCCTGAAACTCACTCTGTAGACCAGGCTGGCCTCAAACTCAGAAGTCCGCCTGCCTTGAGCTACAATTCATGCTACTTCAACCACTTTGTAACATAATGCTTTCTGGTGAAGGATGGGTTCCTCTCTGCCTGATTTGATTTCTTTCACTAACTCAATTGTATAATTTATTCATCTCATATTTTGCATGTTATAATTAATTACAAGTATTTTAAATGGAATTTTAAAACTACTCATGATATTCTAGTGCCTCGATTATATGAGGCAATTTATTGTATTATAATTATAGACAATAAAAGTACAATTTAAAATTACAAAGCTGATAATTGCTATTTCTCATGATTTTCAGAATATTAAAACAATAGCTTATATTATAATATTTTACTATAATGCAGTATCTTGTATAATCTGGCAAACAGCTTACAAAATGTAAGATAATGATATATATTGTTAAACAGTAATATGAATTCATGTGCACCAGTTTCTTTTAAAACAGATATTTGTGAATATAAATGTTATTATTAAAAACTCACATTCTCTTTTCTTCTGTAAAATGAAGAACATCTATATAAATCCCAACATGTGAACTTTCTTGAACTCTATTAGTTTTCATTAAGCAATAGGAAAATTGAGTTGTTTCTCTGGGCAATAAAATAAGCTTTCCCTTGCTTCTCTTTCTTCTCTGACAGCATAGCTGAGCAATTCACTTCTTGTATTGATAACACATGACAAAGAGAAGCATTAGGTCTGCTTCCTCTCCCAGCAAGGTCTATGGACTTCTCTTAGCATATATGTCTGCAGCATTTCCCAGTGCTGTCCTACATATAAAATGAGGCTCAAAGAGTCTGGCCACTTTTGTATTAGTGAGGCTCTGTGGAAGAGTGGTCTCTACTGTGTATTGTGATCTACCTATTCCTCTGACTGAACATTGCTCATGGCTGTTCTGCATACTATGTCTGTAATTGCAGGACCTTCTTATGGTTGTATCTGTATAGTTCTCATACTTGCATGGAAGTGTACTGAGCATGTCATTTATCTACTTCTGTTGATATTTTTCCATTAGAGCTTATTGGAGAGGTGTTAATTCTATTCTGGTACCTAACTTTCAACAGACATCTGTGCTATATTACCACATATTATTTATGTTACTACTATTATGATATTAGCAGAAATTGTTCTTGTTTTGAGAATTGTTTAATTATGTTTTGATATTATAATTTAATTACAACATTTAACCTTTTTATTTTCTGTGTCTCCTCTATACCCATCACCACTCATGTTCAAATTCATGACTTCTTTCATCACTATTTATTATTACAAGTAATAGCTAACTATATCTAACTTTTGAAAAAATAGCACCCAAAAAGTTCTTTGATATATCTATTGGTGCTTTGTTACATGCATTCACACACACACACACACACACACACACACACACACACACACACACACACACATATGTGTGTGTGTGTGTGTGTGTGTGTGTGTGTTGCATGTCGGTGTGTATGTTTGACATTTTAAAGACAAAATTAATGCCATGATATGTATTTGAAGGGAGAGAATGTTTATTTTAGCCAAGATAATTTACTATCTCACTTCAAAGAAGGGAGTAAACAACTTTAAAATAAAGGAAAATGAAAAATAAGTATAAAACTGCATAAAAACAATCTTGATATGTGGTAGTTACATGCAAGTACAAAGGTCTGATCACTCAGGAAGTAGAAGAAATGACTAATTTCTCTAACTCTGGAAGTTGCATAGAAGAACCTTCTGTCAATAAAAATGTGAGCCAAAGCAGAATAATTCATTTTTGCTGAGACAATGAAATTTGTAGCAATGCTGTATCAATTGATAAAATTGAAATTGGGGTGGGGCATGTATGAGTGACAAAGGAGGATCTTAGATAAATACCTTCAGAATTCTACAAAGGAGATCCCTCCTAGAAGCTCATTCTAAATATTAATGTGCATATATTTTTGAAAGTTATATGAGTTTGAGTAAAACAGTAACTATAGGAATACTAATGCTATAAAATATTTCCAGAGAAAATAAAGCAAAAATAGTTATTAGAACTCCATTGCTTCATAATACCAAAGATTATATAATATTTTGAAAAATAGCTAAGGGTCTCACAAGAGAAATACTTTTGTGTAAGTTTGAAAATGCAAAGAGAAAAAAAGATTTCAAAATTATAATGTATAGGAAATACACTGTACTACAAGTGAAAATTCCTGCTCAGAAATCTTTCTTTAAAGAAAAAATAAATATATAATGGACAATATAACTTAGAATGTCCAGTGACAGAAATTTTCAGAAATCAATAATACACTTTTTCTCTTACTGCCATAAAGATTCATCATGTCTCTTATTTTAAGCATATAAGTTCAATACTTTTTAGTGTTATATGAGACCTGCATCAGAGAACTGATAGAGGTCTCAGTAGATTAAAATCAAGCCTATATTCCTTTCAGTGGGTTCTAGAACAAAACTAGTTCCTGGTTTATTTAACTTGTTAGCAGAAATCAGGTCTATTTAGGTCTGGTAATATGTTAAGTCAGACCCCATTATATTTTTGTTGACTATGTAAATTCAATTTCATTCCCATCTGCTAGAAGCTATTGGATTCTCTGTTACAAGTCCTTCTCCACCACCAAAGCACATGCAAACATACATTCTCTTACTCCTTCAAACACAAAAACTGGAATGACAATATTTTCACATGTTGTACTTTTAGGTGAAAACCATCAAATGAAAACATTAAGAGACTGAAAACAAATGGTATACTTCAAGATTGGGAGATTAATGTTGAGATCAGAATTACAAAACAAGGTGAATGATAAAAGTGATTCAATATATGTATACTTTACATCATTAGTGATATAAAAGGATTTTGATAAAATATTTTGTTTCCATAATTTGCCAATCATTTAAACACATCATAGTTTGTAGACAAAGACAAATATTAGAGATTAATACAGTGAAATCTTGTTGATTTTTATTTATAATTAACATAGTATTTATTAAAGTAAAGATTCAGTGTGCCTAAACTCAGTTTTATTCAGTTCAGTAACTTATGTCCTTCTTACTCTGTACCTAATATGCTATTAGATTATTTCCTCAGGACAATAAACCTTGCTGTGGTTATCTAGAAGGAAATTTCCTCTACCTATGGGATTTCAAGTCAATAATACCCAATGCAGAGGTCTGTCTATTGAACCATAACTTGTTCTGTGTGATTTACATGGAATCAACTTCATATCCAAGTTTATGAAATAAGATTTCCAAATTGAAACACACAAGCAACACTGAGATTTTCTCAATGATTTGTCTTAAGATTTTTATTAGATTCTGAAGCCAAAAATGTATAGTTAATTTGTTTCAATAAGGGATTAAATTCCTATTAAAATGTAAATGTAAAATCTCATGTATTTTAATATTTAATGTTCATTATAAGTGACTTTATGTAAAGTATTCTAAATGAGCTCTGAATCAATCAAACTTTGGCAAGAATAATGAGGAAAATTAGTAAGGAGGTGATAGCTTTATAAGGAAACATGAAAGGAAAGATTTTGGAAACAAGGTCTGAAACACAGCGGTAGAAAACTATTCAGTGGACCAGAGAACTTGCTGTACAAACCAAAGACCCAAAGTCACATCCACCTAGCCATGTGTACTGCCAGGGTTTGCTTTGGGGGAATAGAACCAACAGAATCCAACAGAATCTCTGAGGATCCTAGGTCAACTAACTTAGGCACAATCCAGAAATCAACTTAAAGTGGAACTATCACAGGGTTTTAAGGTAGAGGGTGATAGGGTGGGAAACCTGAGGTTTTTCTCTTGTACATGTGCACAACAGTGCGTGTCCTCATACATACATGTACATACACACTCATATAGTACACACATGAAAGTTCATAATATGTATATAAATAATGGTTCATACATAATGAAATCTGAAGCATTTTATTTGTATTTTACAAAGTTCATTATTTGTATTTTACAAAGTTCATAGCAGCATTCATGCCTCATTGTATTGGGTGGCATAAGATTTTTGTATCTCTAGCAAAGAACCAAACATTTTTACTTTGATAATATTGCATCATTTTGAATTGCTTCAATTTCTGATTCAGAATTCATGACCAAAAGCAATTGTTCCCAAATACTGCTAAAAATACCTACTTTTTAAATAAACAAAATCTGAAGATATCTCTGGATACCACAGTGCATACAACGACAACACTTCTACTTCCATTGCTGACAGATGTTGAAATTTGTCTGAGTTTCAGTGTCATGTGGTTATTTCTCATAAAACAGAGACCAGAAGTATCTGTGGGGTTTATCAATGTCTTTCAGGTAGACATAGTTAATACTTCTGTCTGCATTTGTTACATTTGTAAAACACATTATTTTGTGTTGTGCCTTCCACGTGTATACTTGTATGTGTCTTCTCTCTAGTCATTTAACTTCTGTGGTGTTTATACTGAGGAAGAAAATGCTGCTAATTCAAATCTAGGATTCACTACTACACTCCTTGGAAGAAAATATAATTTGTCGTCCAATAATCGTGGTGTAAAGGCATCAGCAGCAGCAGCATAGTAAGACTCATGCTTTCATCAGACTGAGTGTCTTTGGATATAGAATCTATTGACAATTTAAAATTATCTCATTGTGTTTCAATTTGACAGTTTTGCTGCTATTAATTGCTATTTTGCAAAAGGCCTTGCTCGTTTTAATATTTGATTTATTTATTTTATGTTTCAAACAGGGATGTGTGCAGAAGTACAATAACAAATAAAATATTTTTAACAAAACAAGAAATTACTTTATAAAAATTGAACATTTATCACAAAAATTTATGAGTAACAAATCTCAGACCAATTAATGCCAAGAAAGAGAAACACATATCTGAGATTATAATGAACTTTTAAAAGCTGAAAGCATGCATATACTCAATGATGTTACCTGAAATGGGATACTAAGGTGTTTCTTTTTAAAATTATTTTAGGTATTTACATTCCAAATCTTGCTCCCCTTCCAGTCCCCTTCCCAGAGTTCTTTACCCTCTCCCTTTTGCCTCTGAGAGAGTGCAACTGACCTACCACTAACCCACTCACACATCTCCCACTGAGGCCAGACAAGGCAGTCCTCTACAATATATGTGCTGGAAACGAAAGACAAGTCCATGCATGCTCTTTGATTGGTGGCTTAGGCCCTGGGAGCTCCCATAGGTTCAGGTTAGTTGACCCTGTTGATCTTCCTATGGGGTTTCCATCCTCTTCAGCTACGACAATCTTTTCCATAACTCTTCCTTACAGGTCCCCAAATTCAGTCCAATGTTTGGATGTAAGTATCTGCATCCATCTCAGTCAGCTGCTAACAGAGCCTCTCAGAGAACAACCATGCTAGGTTTCTGTTTGCAAGCACAACACAGTAATAGTGAGTAATAGTGTAATAGTGTCAGGATTTGGTGCCTGCCTATGGATGGATCTCAAGATGGGTCAGTCAATGGATGGCCTTTCCCTTAGTCTTTCCTACATTTTTGTTTCTGCATTTCTTTTTGATAGAAAAAAATTCTGGGTCAAAAAATCTGTAGGTGGGTTGGTGACCTCATCTCTCTACTGGGGTCCATTCTTTCTATTAGAGGTAGTCTCTTTAGATTCCATCTGCCTACTGTTGTTCTTTTTGCTATGGTCATCCCCATTGAGTCTATAGTTATCAGCAAAGAATCAACACAAAAATACAAGTACCATTACTTCAGAACTATAAAGACTCAGATCTAGAAAACTGCTACAAAAGATATTTAGTACAGTAAAAAATGTGTCAGTTCATTTTTCTCATAAAATCTGATTTCTAGTTATAATTAAAATACCAACAATTCAATGAAAATTAAATCTATAAACTATAAGCCACCAAAGTTTTAAATATTGCCATTATCATATATGCATTCAATAAGCTACTAGTTCTTTAAAATAGCATGGTATCATACAATACCATGCTAGAAAACATTTTTAAAGATATAATTATTCTCTTATACTAATGTTATTTATGAACTTAATCATACTAGAAACCGGTAAGGAATGCTGTACAATTATTCTAGGATTCCCTTTATCTTCTACAACACTACATGCTATTTCCATTGGAAGATACCCCAAATCCTTAGAGATACATAATTTCTACAGTTACTAGGATAAAAACATATATAATTAAAGTTTAACAACTTGCATCCACATATAACATAAACATACAATATTTACTTTTTCTTGATTTGGGTTAATACACTCAGGATGACTGTATCTACATCCATTTACCTGAAATTTTCATTTTGCATAACAGGTGAATGATAATAATATTCTATTGTGTACATGGAGTAGAATAATAATATTCTATTGTGTACAAATTTTCATTACCCATTCATCAGTTGATAGAAATCTAGAATGTTACTACTATACATTAATTATGAATATCACAGCAACAAACATGGATGATCGAGTCTCTCTGTAGTAGGATATGGAGTCTTTTGTGTATGTGTACAGTAGTGGGCAAAGCTGGATATTGAGATAGATCAATTTTTAGGATTTTGCAGAACCTCAACCCAGATTTTCAACATATCTTTGCAAGTTTGCATTCCCAATATCAATACCTAAGTGTTCCTCCTTTACCACATGCTTGTATGTGTTGTCATTTTTTAAATTGATTTTGGTCATTTTAACTGGTGTTTGATGAAATTTCAAGTAGTTTTAACTTCTACTTCCCAGTATGCAAAGGATGTTGAACATATTAAAACCATTCTTAGGAATTTGTGTTTTATCAATATATATGTTTAGTTCTCCACTCCATCTTTAATATTTTTACTTTATTGTTATCTTGTTTTTTGAGTCCTTCATGTATTCCAGAAACTAATATTCAATCAGATACATAGCCGGTATACATATAGAAATGGAGTCACAATATAGTGTAGACAATGCCTCAGCTAGACGTCTTATATATTACTTCTAGATGGGTAATTGGTGAAAGGAGTCTGAGAGATCTCCAAAAATATCAAAGGACCTATCATTGAAAACACACCTTATTTGTGTCAGTGAACACATGGAAACCAAGCTGGTACTCACCTTGTAGCTAATCCAAATATAACTAGCATTTATGGTGCTGTGGTTACCAGAGTAGAGAAGAAATCATCAGTTTCACTGAGGTATAAATCTTGACATCTATGAAAATCATCTGCATTCAAGATATACAGAAAAATAATGGCATAAATATTAGGGCAATCACTAACCACCTCCTTACATTGTATCTAGAGCCCTATACATGAAATCAAACATATACCTGATATTGCTAAAATGCACAAGAACCTGAAACTAGATGGGGAATGGGAATAATTATTTTGATGTAAGAACATATCAATAAAAGAACTCTTTGTGACATATAGCTATACAGTAAATCACAACACTGCTTAATCCTCATGAAAGAAGTTTCATGAAATAGATGGATACCTACACAGAGATCCACAACGGGACAGTTACCAAAGAAAGACTTTGAGGCATTTAGTCATAAATGAGATATCTTCAGCAAATAATTTTCCTCAAGGCTCAGGTATATATATATATAAGATAAACTGAAAAGAGTCTAAGGATATGGGTGACTCCATGGGAAAAAAATGTCTTGAACACACAATGAGACTAAAGTCACAGAGACTGTGAGAGCATGCACATGACTCGCAAAGGATCAAATCAAACAAAATCTCAAAACCAAAAATAGGAAATAGATAAAATATTCCCACACTTATTAAGATTTTATTGGTAATTGATACCTGATAGGAAAAGAAAAATCAATTTGGTCCAGTGCAGAGTAACTAGGTATATGAACCCCAGTCCAGAAAAGGGCTCATCCTCAGGGGTAGTTAGCCAACACAAAACCCAAGCCAGGACTATTTTAATACACTGTTTGCTTGTTTATTACCGGTTTTCATCTTATTATTTCTTGCAGTAGTTTGATATTTTATTTGATTTTTGTTTTTGGGTCTTGTTTTAGTTTTATTAGAGTTTGCATGTGTGTGTGTGTGTGTGTGTGTGTGTGTGTGGTGTATGTGTGTGTGTGTGTGTGTGTGTGTGTGTGTGTGTGTGTGTGAGTGAGTGAGAGAGGGAGAGGGAGAGGGAGAGGGAGAGGGAGAGGGAAGGAGGGGGCAGGAGGTTGCATGAAAAGGGAGCTAGGTACTCTGGGACTAATTGAAAGAGAAAGTAAAATTTAAAATATTTGAAAATTACTGTGTAGGTTCACATATATTATAGTGAGATATTTAATGGCATACTTCCTATATATGTTACATCTAATAATTCAGGATTAAAGACTCCTAATATTTATGTGTGAAAGGCATATAATAATTCTCTCAGGATTCTGAGAATTATCTTGCAGTACAATTCATTCATCAGCAAATACTCAGGGTATATCTGTTCAATAAAATGATAGAGGGATAGTATTTATTTATTAAGATTCTGTAAGGTTTTGTAGAAATATTTTAAAATTGAAAGTAGATTCTTCCATTATACAATATATTCTGACATGTTCCCCTCCCACCAGTATTGCCCCATACGCACACATCCACTCTACCCAAGATGGAGATCGTTTATCTGTTGGAAAGAGATCAGAACAAACATGAATTTTGTTTCACTGATTCAGGAAACATCAATTCCAAATGGTTTATGGATTCAAGCTTAAAGTAGTAATTTAAAAATCAGAAATGAATATATATATATATATATATATATATATATATATAATTGCCTTTGAATTAGGAAAACTTCGTGCACTTGCACACACACACTCACACACACACATATTATATATATTTCAGTGGCACTGACAATAGCTGAAGTACAGGACTCCTTTAAGCAACTGAAGCATTACTCATGTGGAAGCTATTCAGTAAAGAGCATATGCATCCCAAGTCAAAGAATGTTATGTATTATATACATGGTCAATGTAAAACTAATATCCAAATGCATAAAGTGTTCTTTGTATATGAGAGGCAAAGCACTCTTCTTATAAATATATGGAGAAAAATAACTGAAATGTGAATCAGATTATAAAGTTTTAGTTGTTTCTTTATTAGAGTCTTGTAAAACCATCTACTAATGATAAATAACAACAATGAAATAAAGCACATGATGAGAATCTTACTAAACAATAGAATAAAAAAATAAGTGATACCTGGAAGGACCTCCAAATGCACCATTAGATTCAATACATCAACTACTCTTACAGGCATTAGAATTGGTGATGCTGAAAATAGAATTTCAATTAAAAATGTCTATACAATATACACAGCAATTCTAGATTTAATACATAATATATAAAACTCAAGTCACAAAACTTTTCTTTTTACTTATTTTCATTACTTATTTTTAATTAAAAATATATCCCCTTTGCTTTTCTCCTCCACCCTCCTCCATCTAACCTCTCCTCTCTTTTCATTTATGCTCTCTAGTCTTTTTCTTTAATTGTTGATATACATACATATATATATGTATATATATGGATACATACATAACTATTTTCATACATACATGCACACACACATATGTATATATATATACATATCTTAATATGCAATGTATACTGGTGAGCAATTGCCTAATATAGTCAGCCTATCTTTAAGATATTCTATATGTCTGTATTTTATGCTCCACTGTTTGTTATGTGTGCATAATACTTCTTATTGTTATATTGTTTCTTTGATTGTTCCTAACAGCTGTATTTTGTATGAATGGAATAACACTGAAAACAAGGTATGGGAATGAGATGAGAGCCATGTTCTTAGAAAAGTCTAACAGAGTTATACAAGGGAAGAAGTTACGTTACTGACCTCTAACTACCCAGAATAACAGTGAAAACTGCACAAAGATGTTATCAATCTATATCATAATTTGCTTTCAACATTTACAGGATATTTGTTGTTTAAGTTTACTTTCAAACCCTTAGCTGTTATGAGATTACATAGAATACACAAACACATATTTTCTTGCTCAGTGGCATGGAAGAGTGCATAGTTTAAGGTGTTTATATTAGGTTGTAGAAGCTGATTACATGGAAAAACGAGACACAAGGCAGATAGCCTGGAGTCATATGTGATTTCAAGGCATATTACCAACTTAGTTATAATTTTTGTAAAATTCTCCTTTTTTTGAGGCCAAGAGACACTTTCAGAAAAGATATTACCACAGATCATAACAGAAGTTAACCAAATCAGGGAACAAGAAACTGGCTCATGTTACAGGTATTATATATCATCTCTAAGACTTTCTTATTTGTATTCTTAACAATATATTCTACAATAAATTTGATAGATGTTTAATGAATAATAGAGTCTGTGAAGAGTTATTAAAAATGTTGTCTGTACCCCAGGAAATCCAAATTCTGACTACTCAGTGAAAAGGACTCCACATTTCAAGACACATTTTAAACCTTAAAGAATGAGAGGCCCTTCGTCCTGTGAAGGTTCTATGTCCCAGTGTAGGGGAATGCCAGGGCCAGAAAGTGGGAGAGGGTGGGTTGGTGAGCAGGAGGAGGGGGAGGAGACAGGTTTTTTTTTTTTGGAGGGGAAACTGGGGAAGGAGATATCATTTGAAATATAAATAAAGAAAATATCATATATATATATATATATATATATTACCTTAAATTGTAGTGGCTCCTAGTTCTTATATGCTGAAGCAGTTCAAGCTGTAAGGTAGAAAAGAGATGTTCTACTTGAAGTTTAAATTGGTTTCAGAAAGAACAACAATAACAACAAAAACAACAACAACAACAACCAAACACCTGACTCAAATCCTTAGTGTCCACTATGATTTATTCTTGGCTGCTTTCCTTTTCTCAGTTCTAAATTCTGTCATGTCATGATTTCTGCATCGGTACCTTTTTCTTCCTAAGAATCCTCTCCCCTTCCTCTCTGCATCACTGTGTTAGGTCTCTCCAGAAAGGATTCTAGCTGCCAGTCAGTAAAATGCACACTGGACACAGAAGGTTTATGTCCTTATAATGGGTAAAAGTTATTTGGATGAAAAATTTTAAATCTCATCTGTTGGTACTGAATGCATCCAAAGCATTTGAATTTGTGGAGATAACATTATGTATCTGGTTATCTGAGAAAACTCAAAGAAGCAAAGCCTATAAATTCACTCTCTAAGTTCATGAAGATTCAAACACTCAGTTTCTATGCACTAAAATATTCAAGAATTGAAATGCACAAACAACTATTTTCCAAAATGATTCCCTTTTGATGGCTGACTAGCTATCAAGAGTAAACATGAATACTAAAACTGAATATGAGATCACAGATGGTTTCAATTGAGTTTGAAATTGAAAAATGCAAAAATTATATGCATATTTGTATCTTCTTTCATGGGTTTGATACTTCTGACTTTGAATTCAAGAGATTTAAATGGTTTAGCTTTTCAATGGTTATCATACTGGAAAAAA
>JADRCC010569834.1:0-14648 GCA_019843855.1 Hylomyscus alleni | reverse complement strand
CACACACACACACACACACACACACACACACAAGAATATATAAGGAAAGGAAGAAAACAATAACTAGGGAAACTTAGGCCCAAGATTTGAAATATATGTTCCTCGAATGACACATCTCATATTCCAAATTGGCCATGGGGTTAGGATTTGTATACTTGTCTTAATAAATATAAGCAGATTGAATTGACTCACTGTTGCTAACTATGCACTCGAGAGCTGGCGGCCAGTGACAGGACACCTAGTAAAAGCATTCTAAGGTCAGAAGGCTTTACTTTGGTTCTTAGCTTGAAGGGATACAACCCATCATGGTGGAGAAGCACAGTGGTAGGTAATTTCACATCAGCAGGAGTGTGCAGCTACTTTCTCATATCTAAGTGAGAGCAGGAAGTAGGGATGAGTTTTAAACCTTTAAGTCCACCCTCTTAAACCTACTTCTTCCAGGGAAGATCACCTCCTAAAGGTTACACAACTTCCCAAAGCAGTGTCCGCAAGCTTGGACCAAGCGTTCAAACACATAGGTTTGTATGGGGCATCTTACATCTAAGTCACAACACGTTGGGAATATTTGATATGTATGGTTGTGTGAATCCTGCCCAACTGGTCCAGAAGAGCAGAGCCTAAGAGCTCCATTAAACATATGGGGAAGTAGAGTTTTAGAGAGACATGTTAACTGAGGCGTTGAGTGATGGGCTCCTAGATGGCTGGTTGGTCTGACTCTGAAGCTAAGTACTTCCTCCTGGCTCTGGGCTAGCTAATTGCGGACATTGCAGTGAAGAACATGAGTTGAGTGTCCAACATGGAAGCAAAAGGTCCAAATGAGGCTACATGGCAGAAAGATCACAGTGATGCTCAGATCCCTGGAGACACTGAATGTCCAAGAAGGCTTCATTCATTCACTCATTCATTCATTAACTCATTTGATTATTTCTTACTGTGTGTCTACTACGCAGCCAACAGCAAATAGGAAAAAATAGGAAGCGAGCACCAAGACCTCCAGAAGGGGCCAATGATGTCGTGTTAGGGGATCAGAAGGAGCTGACAAGGCAGTCAGATGTGGTAGGCTGGCAGGCAGTGCAGAAGATAGCTAAGGTGAAGTCTAGAAGAAGTGTTAGGACTGGACAGATGACCCAGTGCCTAAGAGCACATGCTACTCTATCCAAGGACTCAAGTCTCCTGCACCAAGACCAGCAGCTCACATTACTCCAGATCCATGGGAACTGGCACCCTCTATTGGCCCCCATAGGCACATGTACTCTTGCATACATAACCCTACACAGACACACACAGACATGTAATTTAAAATTAAAATCTTTAAAGGGACTTATAAAGACAGGTTAAAGAGACTTAGAAGAGAGCGTGAAGAAGCAGGCCGGGGTTGTCTACCATAAGTCTCTTGGAAGGGAAGCAGGCACTTTTTCTCCCTTGGAGAACCAGGCTTCTGATTGGTCCCCCAGACATCCTGGAGCCTTGAGCCTGTGAACGGGTGTTTCTTCACACGTTCATTAGGGAAGCAGTGTTTCTACTCATCAGAACAGCCGGTTCATCGGAGCGGGGTGAGGAGAAAGAGCGTTGGGCAGAGCTCTGATGTGAAGTTGTCTCTGAACTACTTCTCTATGGCCACCCGAAGGCTCCACTTCGGAGCCTAGAGTTAATCTCCAAGTGAGGGGTGGGGTGGAGTGGGGAGAGATATTGATCAACCAACCTCTTCCCCTGCAACTCACACAAACAAACCGTGAACCTGAGCAGGCCTTCACAGCCTTGTACAACTAATTCTAAAGCCCCTTGGCTAAAACATCTGAGTTTTGCCAGGTTCCTCTCCTGATGTGAGTGTGTCCTGGGCATGAAGCAGATCTTTCATCTAAGAACCACAGTTTAGATTTATGTAGCCCTAGGGTCAGGCCATAAACTCAGATTTTTGGTTTACATGTCAGGGTAGGATTTTCTTGAACTACAGTATTCTCTGTGAAAATTAATAATTTAAACTCCTCCCCAGACAAGAGGAATCTACAGCTAAAGGATGTGGTTTTTTTAAACAATGAATATAAAGAAGAAGTCATACTTTGATTTTTTTGTTAATAATCAATATTATGCTTTCCTTTACTTGTCTCTGTGTGTTTACTCTCTAACAGACAAAAGGTATAGATACCATCATTTAAGCCCCAATTCCTGAGAGAAGAATTTAATGTATTCTAGTCTCATTTGAGTTGCTGTGTTAAAGGACCCTGACCAAAAGCAACATGGGCTGGGGTGTGAGGGTTAGGGTTTGTTTGTCTTTCGATTCCAGGTTAAGGTCCATCCATCTTTTCAGAGAGTCAAGCAGCGAGGCCTAGCACATCCACAGTCAAGGCCAGAGAGAATAAATGTGTCCTTGCTTGCTGCCTAGCACTCAGCGAGTTTTCTTAAACAGCCCAGGGCCCAGCCTATGAAATGGTGCAGAGCACAATGGCCTGGGTCATCTTCTCCATCAATTTACCATCAAGATAACCCTCCCCACACACACCTCCCCCCACAGGCCAACCTGGTCTACTTAATTCTTCAATTGAGATTCTCTTCCCAAGTGATGCCAGGTTATGGCAAGTTGACATTTGAAACTAGTGATCACCACTGGAATTCTTCCCTCCTTCCTTGGTCCCCACCCCATCCTCAAATGCTCACTGATCCCCGAGTGTGGATCAGCCTGAGAAATGGGTGCAGAATGCAGGAATGAACATAACAAATGACTGAGAATGCTGCAAAAGTCTATCAGTGAGTGTTCTCCTTCTATAACTCGGAGTTGAGTGGTCGGTAGCACAGGGCAGCTAAGGGAATCCCATGCCCAGGGAGCTTATGAAGCAAGACGCAATAACACTTGATAGATAAAGCCTGCATGGGAGCTAGTTAGCAGAGGTTTGCGGTCTCATTCCATGTAAGATGAATGTTTAGACAGAGAGCCTCCAGGGGTGGCCAGCCAACAGGTATTCTCCTGGATCAGATGGCATACAACATGGCCCTAACATCTGAAACTTGTCTTTCATTGTCCATGCTTTGAGGGAAAGGCCTGGAAGAGTTTAGCTAGGAGAGCTGCTCTTGATGGAGAGACACTTTCCTCTCCTTTGTGTCAGCTTGGTTCAGGTAACCTTCTATCTGTGTACACAATAGCACCGGGAGGAGAATGGCTTCACGGGTGCTGACAGCCCACTGATGGCTGAGAGGTTCAGATGAAGTGCCTGACTTGCATATCTGGTCATTCCAAAGCCTTGGCAGATTGAGAGCCGCTGAGAGAGCAAGGATGGGATGCCCTGCCCCATCCATCCCTCTACCCTAAACCCCAACCTTGCTTCTTCTCTGACATCGCAATGTCTTGTTGCAGCTCACATCCACCCTGCCTGCCTTCCTATGCATGGTCAGACCTTCGGCCTCAATGAGACTTGCTGGATCACTGGCTTTGGCAAAACCAAGGAGACAGATGGTGAGAGGCAGAGATGCAAGACTGTGTGGTGTGTGTGTGTGTGTGTGTGTGTGTGTGTGTGCGCGCGCGCTCGAGATTGTAGGTGTGGGTATGCAGATGAAGGCTTATCTGAGCGAAAGTTTGGGTGTATATACTCATAGTTAATATAGGAACATGGACACCTATGTTTATATTAGCACAGTCCACATGATAACATCTAGGAAAGACTGCCAGGAAACCAGACAGCTAATTAGGAGAGTTTACTGCTCATGACTGTGAGAGGAAACATACATTTCATTGAGAGGCTATTAAAGAAACTATTAAAGAGTAGCAAGTGCTCTTAAACCACCGAGCCATCTCTCTCGAGCTATCTCCCTTGCTACTCTTCCAGAGGACCTAGGCTTAGTTCTCAGCACCCACATAGTGCTCACTACTTCGTGCAACTCCAGTTCCAGAGGATCCAAGGCCCTCTCTTGGTCTCCAAGGGCACCAAGTACATAGAGACAAAATGTTCATGCACGCAAGATGAAATAAATGAATATTTTTAGAAGAGGCTATTAGAAAGGGCTTATCATCGGCTGAGGGTAGCCTGGGGGAGAGGTCAAGGATGTGGCACTTTCTCTAGGTCGGATACTATTGAGAAGCAGTGACTAGAAAACCTAATCTCATCTAGAAGGAAGGCGGAATCTAAGGCTGTAACAGCAGAGGAACAATGGGCCCTGCACTGACTGGGAGAGAGCACGTTTGTTGTGTTTATATTAGGACTTTCTTGCAAACTGGGTCCTCAACCCAGAGCCCCTTGCTCATGTTTCTTTACATTTTTATTTGGGTCAAGGTCTCAGTAGGTTACCCCTGATGTTGAACTCCTTTGGCAGCCTAGGCTTGCCTTAACCGATCCTTCTGCCTTAGCCTCCAGGGCAGCTGAGATTACAGGCCCGCACCAGGAGGCCTGGCGGGGACCTTGTTTTTCACCTGTCCTAAGGCCTCGCTCAATCTGAGCGCCTTGTCTAGGGTCAGCTATAGATGACTCTCTGTGTCCCTCAGAGGGACACTGCCCTGGCTAGCCTGGTCATGACAGCAGTCACTATGCTTCGGCTTCCTATGGTGGGAAGCTGACTGGGCTGGATAGAGCCTTCTGACCTTACCTGTATCACCGATTAGGGACCAGAGGCAGGCAAATGGTTTCTTCTGCCCTATATGCCTGTACGTATAAATGGGAGATGAAGGCGAGCCCTAAAATCTTTAGGGATCTGAAAACAAATGGCCTAAAGAGATGGTGCTTGGAATGCAGATGGGTGTGCAAAGTCGGCGTGTTAGTTCCTCTGCACATCGCTGCCACAAAAATACCTGACGGAATAGCTTAAGAAAGGAAGGGCTTACTCACTCATAAGGACATGGTCCCTCCTGGCAGGATGTTACAGCGGTAGTGGCATGGGAGGCTCCTCAGGCGGCCCTGCAGTCAGGAAGCAGAGTGAGATAATCACTGCTGCCCAGCTCCCTCTCCTTTTACGTTCAGTCTAGGACTAGCCCATGAAGTGGCACTGCCCACATTAAGGATGGGACTTCCTACCTCCATTTACCTAAGCAAGAAAATCCCACACAGGCATTTTCTGAGGCTTCTTTCCCAGGTGACTCTAGGTCACAATTCATCCAAACCATAGGCTTGTGGGTCCCCACGGGAGCAAGTCTCTGTGTTCTGGTCAGTGAGTTGTGTCTGGTGTGAGGGTGTGTGTCCCACCGTGTTTGGGTTTGGACACAGATGTGGTGCCCTCTAATCCCATGAGGCGAGGGTCTGGGTCCTGAGGGTGCAGCTGAAGGGGGAGAAAGCTTTTCACAGTCTCATTGGCTTCCTCTCCTTTCTCCCCATGTTCACCTCACCGAAGAGAAGACATCTCCCTTCCTCCGAGAGGTTCAGGTCAACCTCATCGACTTCAAGAAGTGCAATGACTACTTGGTCTATGACAGCTACCTTACCCCAAGGATGATGTGTGCTGGGGACCTTCGAGGAGGGAGGGACTCCTGCCAGGTGAGGTCCTCGTGGGTGAGGCTCGGGTCTCATGACCCTGGAGGTGGGAGAAGGTGGAGTAATAGGATCGATATGGGGATCGGAGAGCCACCCTTTCCTGATTTGGACCCCACTTTTGTACCAGACTGACTCACTCTCTGCCTCTTCCCTGCAGGGAGACAGTGGAGGACCTCTCGTCTGTGAGCAGAACAATCGCTGGTACCTGGCAGGTGTCACCAGCTGGGGCACAGGCTGTGGCCAGAAAAACAAGCCTGGCGTGTACACCAAAGTGACAGAAGTACTTCCCTGGATTTATAGAAAGATGGAGGTGAGCTCAGCTCAGGGATCGAGCCTGGAGGAGGGTGGAGGGCATTCAGGCAAAGACCATCTCAGTCACATCCAAGACAGGACTAGATGTCAGGCCTGGGACCAGTCCAAGATGTCAGTTTTCCCTCCTTCTTCTCCCTTGGAACAGAGCCTGCAGCATTGTAAAAGGGTGAACCTTGGTAAGATGTCAACACCAATGTAGTTCTCCTCTCCCAGTGAAACCTAAAGGTATCTAAATTGGCCACTAGAGTGTGCTAGGAGGTTACCTTCCATGGCATGAGGTTGCCCCTCAGGAAACGGTGGATCTACTCCCAGCTCTGAGGGCTCAGCTCAGCTCAACCCTGCTTCCTTGCCGTATAACTATATAGTTATAGTCTATAACTGTCAAGTCCAGTGCTACGGCCAACCCTCCCTCTCTCTGTGGGCAAGATGATACAGGACTCAGAGGGAAGCTGCATCAGAGCACCCTGCCATAAGCCTCGGGGTACATTCCCTCTCTCTCAGAGAATGTGCTAGCTAGCATTCAACTGGACTGAACGGTAGGCCCTCGGCTCTCTAGTCCTTGAGCTTCTGTGTTTCATGCTTACCCTGTTTCCTGGTCTCTTCCTCAGAGTGAGGTACGCTTCCGGAAATCTTAACCGTGCCCTCCTCACATTGCTGACTGCTATGAAGAACCTGGCCAAAGGGACTGGCCATTTGCAGCCTCTGGACCAGTGACCACCAGGCAGGCTCCTTGTTCCTTCCACCTCTGCTGTCTGCTGTCTCTGTGAGAATGTGTATGCGGTACATGTGTGTTTGCATCGTGTGTGTGTGTGTGTGTGTGTGTGTGTGTGTGTGTGTGTGTGTGTGTTACTATTACAAGATCTTCAGAAAACAGGAAAACTCAACTCTTCTCAGAATCCCAGGCTGGAAATCTAGACTTAAGAGTTTGGGCACCAGGTGTGTTCCTATGAGTCTCTAAGTGGAGGTGGAGCCAAAAATTAGCCCAGGAAGGGCTTGGAACATGACAACAGCAGTTGTCGCTCTCCTGACTCTGACTTGAAGACCAGCCCAGATTGGTCAGACACCCAGCAGCCAGTGACATCATTGCTGTGCTGGGACAGCAGAAAATTTTGTCAGGGGCTGTCTTGTCAGTGCCCGGACCATCTGTCCTCCATGGAAAGCCTTTACCATCTGTGCGCAAGCATCCAGCCCTCTGGGCCACCTGCAGTTGCTGTGGGTTACAGAGCTGGGCTCTGCTATAGCTGCCCATCTCTGGGTGATGACTGTGACTCAAGCTTGCTGTACTTTTGGTCACAAGCTGTTGGGATGGATTTTATTTTTATATTTAAAATACAGAAATAGATGTAACTTTAAGGAGTCTCCAAAAATCCTAGGGACCTTGGGAGTTTTTTACATGAATCACTTCATGAACTCCAGGGGACCCCTGGGAGTTGTAGCATCCTATAATATATTACTGGCTTCATAAAATCAGGCGAAGTGACTTGATGAAATCCTCAGGACAGACATGTCCAAGTTGGTGTAGAGACTAGGGACCTTTGAAATACTCAGGGAAGAAAACCCTCGTTTGGGTTGACAGATAAATCCAGTGCATACCGATCTAGCCTCCAAGGACTATAGCCTGCCAGAAGAAGTAAAGATGTGAGTGCTGCCCTGGTTCACCTCCTGGGACCTCTGGAGAGTCTATGCGTATAGCATTGTTTACACCTATGGGCTGACCATGAAGTTTGCTTCTGTCACCCTTCATCTTTCAACTTTGTACAGACTCAAAAGGCCGTGAAGAGAACACAGTAACTGCCCTCAGACCCTCTAGACAGCTCCTCTGAGCAGCCTAAGTTGGCCATGTTCCTGGTCTTCCCTGGGCCTTTCTTCTTGGTCACCTGTTGTTCCTTAGCTCCACTCTCTTCAATCTTCCTTGGGCCTACCAGACTTCTTGTGATACTGAGTCTCAGAGGCAAGTTCAAGGAGATCAGACCAGCTCAGGACAGCTCAGGCAAGCTGGAGGTAGCTGGAATGGTTGGGCAGCACCAGACAGGGCTGGAACACTTAGGGAATCTCTTCAAGCCTGGGAAGGAGGTGGGCAGCATCCGCGTCTGCAGAAGATCCCAGCAATGAGCTTCCATAATAAAAACGTGTGGCATGAAGAAGTTACTGGGTGCTTCATTGATGACGTAGGTAGAAAAATCAAGATGGCCTGCACTCTGCCCCAGTGCCCAGGCATCTCAGGTATGCTTCTGGTTGACTTTCTCATCTTTGCCTTCTGCTCACCCATTCACATATCTGTTCATTGATTCCTTCCCCGGTGATACCAGAGCTCAGTGGTATCAGGTACTCATGCTAAGTCCAGGTGATTCACAAGCAGTACAGCACCCTCTACTCCGTGTGATGGAAGGGAAGGTAAAGTGTGGATACCATGCTTGGAACATGGGCGTATGAGCCACTGGCCTCATCCACAGAGGTCAGGAAAGGCTTGGCCAAGGAGGTGAGATTTGAAGTGAGTTTTAAAGAGTAGGTGAACATTGCTAAAATAGATATGACATGGGGTCAGACTTTCCCCCTCGTCCTCTCCCTCTGCCTTTGTTATCTCAGCAAGAAAGATGCGTAGAAACCCCAGTGATTACCTACTTCTTTAAAAGAGGGCTGTGTTGGTGGCCTTTGGCCTTTTCTGTAAGATCTACCCCTCCACGCTTCTCCCTAAATTTTGCTGCTATTTGTTTGTTTTGAGACAGGGTTTCTCCTTGTAGCCCTGGCTGTCCTGGAACTAGCTCTGTAGACCAGGCTGGCCCTGAACTCAGTGATCAATCTGTCTCTGCTGGGATTAAAGACCACCGCTGCCCAGCAGCTCACTCGAGCTTTAAGCATTTACTATACTAACTGTAATAGTTATGACTCCACTAATGACTGTCCAGCACCACTACCACACGTGTGCATGCCTGTTGCCATAGCCAGCATTTTCCAGGTCTGCCTGTGCCTGACCTAAGATACATCTGCCCCACTCTCAAAGAATCAGGAGGGGGATCGCTGCAAATTGCATGAGGTTTTTATTGAACCAGTATACTGGGGTCGTCCTGCATTCTGAGCAAAGGCAACCCCCAGGAACAAAAGCACACACTTTTTATACCTTTCAGTACATAGGTTTACAGCATGAGTTGGTTATCTCTCATTGGTAGAGCCCATTGTCTTTTGTTCTCATTGACTTCCGTGCCCCAGGTGAGGAGGAGATACCAATTGCACAGGGGTAGGGGGTGTAACAGGAGTGGGGGGAAATTCACTCCTTACTGGAGATGTTTCCTGGAACCGGGCATTACTCCCCACAATTAGGGCATCTCCTGGGGACTAATGTTTGCTCGGTAAACCCTTCTGAAGCTGCATCTTTAGGCTTAATGGACATTCTTTGCTCCTTGGTATTTTTATGAGGTGTCCCTGTTTGCTCAATTCTTACACATCTGTTTCATTTGTATCTCTCATTGATGGCCAGGTGATCCTTCCCTGACTCTTTTCTTGCTTCATCTGCACAAGAAGGCATAAGGATGGTGGGGGTTGTGGCTACTGGATTCCTTTTTTACAGTAACATGACTCCAATCCTGCCTATAATTTCCATGGTTTAACTCAATCAGAGTGTGGTTCTTATCCATTAATAATTCCTCAGGGTGCTCCATCAGCTGGAGGCTTTCTCCCAAGTGGGCTTTCCAGGACCTGTGTCTTTCCATTGTGGGACTGTCACGGCTACATTATCTGCTTTTGGCCCAAAGGAAACCATGTAGAAGACATACCATTCCTTTTTTTGTTTTGTTTGTTTTTCGAGACAGGGTTTCCCTGTATAGCCCTGGATGTCCTGGAACTCACTCTGTAGACTGCCTCAAACACAGAAATTTGCCTGCTTCTGCCTCCCAAGTGCTGGGATTAAAGGCGTGTGCCACCACACCCATGGGCAACACACCCATTTCTTAAATGCCTGGCTCAGAGGTGATACATAAGAGCATATCATAGCTATGGGGGCAGGAATTACAGCCTTGGGCGATGCCCATAGGACAGTCCATACTCATTTTAGAGGACAACCAGGTATCTCCGTCCACCTGAAGAAGCTCACTATTACTCTAGAAGCCAAAACTGGGGCTGAGTAATAAGACTCTGGCCACTACTGTGCCTCTTTCTCCGCATAACCAATCCTTTGCAGGGTATGTCAGACTTCAAATTATGAGCTGATAGGCAAGTAGGGAAAGGCGTGGAAATCATACCAGAAAAAAAAAATCACACTCTACAATGGAAATGGAAAATATATTTCTTCAGCCCAGGACACCCATAAAAGCTAAAATCTTACATAAAAGAGGTGGTAAAACTTCCCAAACTAGCCCAGAATCCCCAGGGAGCTATGCAGTCTTGGAAGGGTGGCAATATAGGAATACTGTCCCAGGTTCCCAGATCCTAAACATCTCCAGATAGCAATCAACTCCATAGACTTTGCCATCTCTGTCATCTGTAGAGTTTCTATGGAGTTTCTCTGGGATGCAAATGAGAGCCCCAGGAACTGTTGGGAACACGGCTGTAGGCTGGGAACTCTGTAGAGAGGAGCCACTTGCAGCTTGGCTGGTGATCTGGCTGTCTCTGGGGTTTGATTAGCTTCCCCGGGGCCATTGTCTCTCATAATTGCTCTCCTTTGTTCGGATGCAATTGGGAGAACAGGAGGAGATGCTCTGGGAATGCTCCTGGCAATGACAATGAGGAGGACAGGGACAACAGTTCAGTATCCACCTATGTGAGAGGCTGCACAGAGCACCTGCCATCCATTATTCCTGTAAACCTGTAATCCCACAAAGCATGCAGTAACTATCCCAGCTTTGTAAACAAGGAAACAAGGAAGTGCACCTCCCAAACCACAGGCTCTCAAGGGCCAGAGCTGCACTTCGAATCTGTGGATGCTGAAGCTTTTCCCTATACTTTGTACCCTGCCTATTCCCAAACCCAGGTGAAGGCCCTAACCCGAGACCTCAGTAGGGTCTGGCTCTGTGTATCTTTCCAGGGTAGGAGGAATGGACCAACTCCCCAGGAACAGCTGGGCGTGCGAGAGAAGCTTAGACTTAGCAATTTCCAGAACCTTGAGAAAGGGCATCGGGAGTCAGAAGAGGCCCCACCCTCACCTCCAAATGGTTGGTTTCCAGGAAGCACTGTCACACTACGACAAGCTGTCATTCAGTATAAGCCTTTACCTTCTTGATCTGGGTCATTGGCTCTAAAAGGCACATACCATTCATTCTCTACTTCCTCTGCACTCTTCCTCACCTCTGGCCATTTGGAAAAGCTGTGGCTCAGCCCAGGAAGTAAACAACATCCTGGTGTTGCAGCACATCTGCCCAGAACCCAGGGAGGGCCATGTACTAGATGATCGGTCCTGGACCACCCGGAAACAAAGCTTTGTTTAAAACAGGCCTCCCAGAAAGACGAAGACCTGACCTGATCTTTGACCCTCTGCAGCTTAGCTCCTCCAAATAGGAGATGGAATGTAGACATCCCAGGCTGCCTTCCCTACTCAACCCGGAGTCTCCAAGAGGTACTCACACCTGTGCTTTCATAATTACAGTGTTGTAGTAGAGGCTGGACCCAGAGTACCTGGAGATGCAAATTCCAGCTTCCACACTTACTTAACTATGTGATCCTGGGCAAGCAAATCCCTCTATTTCCTCATATGCAAAGTGTGTGTATCTCTCCTCCAGGCTTTAGAACTAAGTGGGATGGTAGCCATAAGCAAGCGACACAAAGATACTATCTAGTTCCTTTGTCACTGTATCCCTCCAGCAAACAAAGAGAGGTCATGTGAGCAAATCTTTAAGTTCTAGTAAATGTACCATTTCTCTGAATAAGCTTTCTAAGCAGTGGACTGATCTTTCAGGAACAGATACCAACACCTAGGGCGGGTGGCTCTCCAGCTGGCCATCTCTCTAAGCCACAAACCAGCAAGTGGGCTTCACCTGTTCCCTTTGTCACATGGAAGAATTCTCCTCTAGGGCTTAGTGTCTTGACCAACTCCATGGCCTCTGACCCGCTAATGGAGTTGGCAAGTTTAGAGCTGTGAGGGTCACATGTCCTCAAGCCCACACTCTCTTCCCACAGCCCTCTGCCCACACTAATGAATGCCCGTGTGGTTACATCCAGTGGACATTTGTAAGTTCTCGTCTCACTGAAGTCTCTGTGGTGTTCCACAGTAGAGCACCCCCTCTGTGACAAAATCACCAACTTCCATGCCACCAACTCTTTCCCTTCCTCCTCGGGGCGTCTGGCTGACCTTTCTTGGTGGTCCATACATTCTGTGATGGTGTTGCTGGGAGATGTGCCCACGTTCTCGTCTCTTCTCTTCTGTGGTACATGATTATGTGGGCTATATCTCTTCTCTTGGCAGCAAAAATAACCCACAGCAGAGAAAGGAAGAGTCTATTTTCGCTCATGGTTTTAGGGAGTTTCAGTCCCTTCTGGTGGGGAAGGCATAGTGGACGAGAGTTGCAGAGTGGCTTGTTACGTCTTGGCATTAGCCCGGAAGCAGAGGGCACTCTGCTAGAAATCTGTCTTATCCACTCCTTTGCCCCTGTCTCTGGTTACATCCATTCCAAACCAGATCCATTTCCTCCAGCAAGGCTCCATTTCTGTCTTAGTCACTGTTCTTCCTGTGACCACATCAACTCTTAACAATAGAAAGCATTCAATTGGCATATAATTTCAGAGGTTTAGCTTATTATCATCACGGCAGGGGGCAGCACACAGGCAGACATGGTGCTGGAGGAGTAGAGGAGGAGACTTCTATATCTGGATCCACAGGCAACAGGGAGAGGAAGTCACGGACACTGGCTCTGGTTTTGGAAACCTCAAAGCCCACACCCCTGTGACACACTACCACCAGCAAGGCCATACCTTCTAATTCTTTCAAATGGTGCCAACCCCTTAGCATTCACATATAGGAACTATGGGGATCATTCTTATTCAAACCACCAGAACCTCCTAAAAGTTCCACAATTTCACCCCGACTCCCTCCAAATAACATTGCTACCTGAAAGTAGTTTGTAACCAAATGTTCAAACATATGAACTGTAAAACCCTGTCTAGCCTTAGCTTACCGGAGACCCTCTGAGTGAATCACATGGAGCCTGATCGATGCAAAGAGCAAAAGGATTTTTAATGTTCCAGTGCCCTGGGGCCGTCCCAGACCCTAAGGAGAGGTGGCAACTCCACACAGCTTGTTCAGTGAGCTTTTATACAATTTTCAGGGCAGCAGCCATTAGACACAATGTGATTGGCAAAACAGTGTGACTTTTTAAACTGATTGGTCTTCAGGGAATGAGGTGGCAAGGACTTCCCTTGTCTGTAGGTGGGCAAAGGTCTACCCTGAAGAATGTGTCCCCACCTGCAGGTTGGTTCTCTTCCTGTGGTCTGAGGAATATTAATTAGCCTCTCCCTTCTGGAGAGTCCCACCACCTTCCCAAAGTTCCTGAGCTTATCACACTAAGCTCTACAGAAATTCCTGGCCTCCCTGTGTTTTTCTGAGATGTCCCTGTTTACTCGGCTCTCACAGAACCTATAAGGATCATTCCATAGGAAACCATTGGAGTGAGCTATACTAATGCTCCATGCTCAGTGTTCCACTCATTCTTTTCCTGGGTTTCCAAATAACTTCTACAGAGCCATCAGGAATTTGTTTCATATCATTGCAGTGCAAGAAAAGTCACATATCTTCTTAAATCAGATTAATCTGAGTGAGCTGCTTCAGCATGACTGAACAGTATCTATTATCCAGTTCTTCCCTCAGAGAGCACAGGGCAGACTTGCTTTCTAGGCTGGGTGTCTGCATGGGAACCACCCGGAAAAATGCACAAGTGGGGAAAACCTCCAACAATCTCAGAAATTCCATCCTTCTCTTCAGGCTCAGCTGACTCTCCTCTGTCCAACCTCAAAGCTACTTCCCCAGAAGGTACAGCTTGTGTCTCTTAAGAGATTTGTACAAATGTGCATAAATAAAAACCAAGATGAGCATAGATTTCAATACTTACTCACAGGTTTCTATGCGAACATAAGTTTTCATTGCTCTGAAATAAATGACCACAGGTGAGATTCTTGAATCATATATATCTATATATCTATATCTATATCTATATCTATATCTATATCTATATATATCTCCATATGTGTATTGTGTATATATATATATACACATATATGTATGTATGTACATACATATATATGTATATGGAGAGAGAGAGAGAGAGAGAGAGAGAGGTTTGTGTCTCTGTGTGCATATGAGCATATGAGTGCACATGTCAGAGGAGCCCAGAGGAGGGTGTTGAAACCCCTGGATCTGGAGTTACAGGGGATTGTGAGTTGGGTGCTAAGAACTAAACTCTAACCATTTGCAAGAACAGAATGTGTTTTTAATTCCTGTTCCATCTCTCCAGTCCTTCTTGGGTCATCTTGTAATTATGTGTTTAACAAAGAAACATCCTACTTCCAGAGTGTCTGTACCATATTTCATATTCTTTCCAGTACTTGATATAGTCAAAATTTTTTAAGGCATATAGTGGATGCCTAATGATAGTTCTGATGTTTTGATTTGTGTTTTCTTGAAGACTTTTGATAAGAATGATCTTTTGTGTGTGCCTATTTGCCATCTTTGATCATCTTTGGTGAAGTACTGTTTAAATATTTTTTTAACCATTTCTTTGGTTGTTTCTTATTGAGTTGTATGATGGTTAATCTTCATTATTTACTTAGCCAGATTTAGAATCTCCATGGAAACTCCTCAGGTGTGTTTGTGAGAGTGGAAGATCCTTCCACCCTGAATGTGGCTAGAGAAAGCAAGCAGTGTATCAACTCTCCTCTTTCTCAGACATGCAACCAGCTGCCTCGCAG
>JADRCC010569832.1:0-12820 GCA_019843855.1 Hylomyscus alleni | reverse complement strand
GTAGGCTTACAAATGCCACTTGGTACTCATAGGGATTAAAGGACAACTTGCGGGGCTTTTCTTCTCCGTGCGAAAGGCATTGCAGAAAAGGAGTCGAAACCTAAGCAAAACAGCCTCGACAAAAAACCCTTCAGTACTCACTTTTATTAACGCTCTATTTGGTTTCTGAATGTTAAAAAAAAAAAAAAAAGTTTCATGTACTCCAGGGTGTCTCTGAATTAGCTAGTAACCAAGGATGACCTAGAAGTCCTAACCCTGTGCCCGGACCTCCACTGCGCGAGATGACCGGGGCGCCTTTCCCTACTGCGCCCGGTTTACGCAGCTAGCCCCGGGGTTAGCTCAGTGCTCGGTGCGTGCGGGGCAAGCATGGCACCCACCGAGCCACGCTACACCTTCAGACCTTGCTTCTGAGTCTTGTCCCTTCCTCTCAGTCTATCACTCATTATTTTATCCTAAATAGTTTTTTCCTGAACTAGCCATAATCCTAACTTATCTCTTCTTACTCAGAAGCCACTCCTCAGAGTTATTTGGAAAGGAATTTTACGAAAAAAAAAAAATGTGACCTACAAGCGGGCAGGGTGCAGCGAGCGGGCTTGGCAGTTTTTCACATCCTTTTCACATCGACCTTCATGATCGTTTTCTTACCATAAAGGACAGGTTTTTTTGGGGGGGGGGGGCGTTCAAACAAAATCCAGTGTGCGAAAAGGTCTTGCACCCCGCCGAACAACTCGGAAGCACCATTAAATAAAAAAAGGGACGATCTGGGCCACGGCGGTGTGCGGAGCCAGTACGACGGCGGGAGACGTTCGGGACTGGAGGCGGCAACCCCCGTGTGCCTGCGGCTCGGGTCCAGGTAAAGGCTTAGCGCACGCACCCCTGCTCTACGGCGGAGAGACGGCAGGCCAAGCCAAGCCAAGCCGCTCCAACTCTCAAATCTCGTGAGCCGAGGGCTGTAGCGGGCGGGGGAGCCCGGAAGTCTCGCGAGACGACCGGGTTTTCCCGCGAAAGAGAAGCGCGCGAATTTCTTGCGCCGTGGGGCGAGCGAGCGAGCCGGCTCGGAGTGCTGCGCCGGGAGGAATTAGCTCGCGGCGTCTTGAGGCAACTGGGTTCCCGGCCGGTGTCCAGCCATGCCCGCGGAGCCGCCCGCGAGCAGCAGCGGTGAGCCGGCGGCGTGGAGGCGGCGTCCCGGGGAGGGGGAAAGAGGCGTGAGGAGCCGGCCACCTCGTCTGCTGGGTGGCACGGAAGGGTCTCCCCCCACCCCGGGCTCCCGTGCACCTCCCGTCGCGAGCTGGGCCCCCGGCGCGTGGGCTTCGTCACCCAGACGCCGTCCACGGCTTTCGCTTCGGATGCAACCGGGGAGGGAGGAGGAGGAGGGGAGGGGGCCGTGGCTTAGATCCCGTTCTGAAAGCCCCCCTCCATCCTCCATCCTCCCTTAGGGCCCTTGGCTCCAGAAATGGCTGAGCAGACGGAGCCTGCAGTGATCACTCCAGCCATGCTGGAGGAGGAGGAACAGCTCGAGGCTGCGGGACTTGAAAAAGAGCGGAAGATGTTAGAAGAGGTAATGCGCCGGGACCGGAGGCGCTCCCCGGCTTCCCCGGCTTCCCCGCCCCCACCCCCGGCGGTCCTCCACCACTCGCTTGGCTTTGCCCTGAACTTCACCGCCGCCCTGGTCCCTTGGCTCTGAGTGAATGATGGGTTTCTGAAGTGTGGGCTTGGGCGGGGTAGGTTGCAACTCACCTTGAGCGAACGTTTCAAATTGAGATATATATATATATATTCTTTTTTTTTTTGACTACTGAGAATTAGCCAGAGTCACTGGTGAATGTTTGCTTTTGCCATCTTTATTTGCTTTTTAAACGTGTTCTCTCACAGTATGCCTAGGGGCCAACATTATTAATGTTTAATGCCCAGAGTCATAATGTATGTACAGAGATAGCAGAAGTTGACTTCAAAGGTTGGGCTGGAAGCCAGGTCCACTGATTATTCCCTTCGCCTCTCTTTTTCTGTTGGGTTTGTTTGTTTTTGAGACAGTATGATGCTGGTCTTCATGTCCTCCGCCTAGCTTCCCAGTGCTGGGATTATTGGAGTGCAATCATTCCCTGGTCCTTATTACTGCTTGCTGTCTAAGTGATCAACTTGTCTTAGTTTTCCATAATTAAGGTTTTTTTAATCTAAAATTGAGGCGTATGTTTTCGTGACAAGTTACAGTATTTTTAGTTTCTTTAAACAGAATCTTTTAAAATTTAGTAAAAGCAGCTTTAAACATTTGGCAAGTTTAGTTCTTGATTAGTACTATGAAGTCCCACCCTGCTGCTTAGTTGTAGAATATGCAAGAAAAGGTGATATAATCATGGGAAGTTCTTAAATCCTTCCTAGTTTTTTTTTCCTTGCGTTTATTTCATCCTGTCAATAGAATATGAATTCTCTTTGGGATTTTAAATCTTAATTTTGTAGCCCAGGCTGGGATGAGACTCAAACTAGTTCTCCTTTTTCTGGTTTACATTCTTTTTTAAATACATTTTTCCCTTTATTATTTTGAAGTGTTGTGTGTGTTATGTTCATTTGAATTTGGAGTAGCTGCAGGTGAATTTGGAGCTGGAATAAGCGGGTTGTGAGCCATCTGACATAACAGGAATGCTAGGAAATAAGTCTGGCACCTCTGCAAGAGCAGTTGCACTTTTACCTGCTTACCAGTCCAGATTTTTTTCATAAATGAACAAACTAAGCCAGTTGGTCATAAAGTAAATATGCCAGAGTCCAGCTCCAGCAGGGTTCAGGTCCCAAAGAGGTGTAGAGTTGGCAAGGGAAGGAGACTGACAAATCAGGCAAGATAACAGGGCTCCTCGTAGGATACCATTGATCCTGTAAGTCACACACCCGGGGAATCAGTCGTGGGCACTATCTATACTCAGAAACTGAACTCTTCCCCTCAACCGTTAAGGCCTCAGACTCTGGGTCTTGATTGTTTATCTCTACTGTTTCTCTCAGTTGTGTGCTTTCATCCTTGGGAGTAGGTGTAAGTGCCTAAGAGTTCAGGAACCATCTTTCAGTTGATCAATCTTTTAACATCTCTGCTCTTGGTGCTGAGGGGCACAATGGGGGTTCTTGTGTGGGAGTAGGCAGAGTTAATAATCATGCTGCGTGTGATTCCACAGTGCAGAGACTTTTCTCCAAAGAATTATTTGTTTAGAGAGATTGCCATCATATACATTTACACCTTCTACCAAAGCTCATACAAAATTTCCAAAGGAAAAAAAATAAGGGGACTCCCACATCACATAGTAACAATCATCAAAGAAGAAAGTAAAAGGATGCTGGAGAATTGTGGTCCAAAATCTTGATATGTTGGAACTTTGTCAAGCATCAGTTGTCTTCAGGTGGTCCACGCTGTCAATATTAAAATCAAATTTCAACTCAAGCTGTATCCAAATTCCATTTCCTTGAAAGGAGATATACTGTAACGGAATATTGAGCTAACTAACCATAAGTAGAAAACCACTTAGTTTAGGAAATAAGGTCCATCCTGAAACAAATGATGAGTCACATGGTTCACATTAGGTATTTTGTATATGTGTTGGTGCACATGAAGGATGGACAGAAATTGATGTTAGCATACTAGTTGTTTTGTAACTAGTTGTTTTATTCCTTCTGAATAGGGAATGGGGGCATAATATAAAATTCTAGTTAGCCTCAAATGATTGAGGTTCTAGCATTGTTAAACCTTGATGATGATTTATTAAGAGTAGGGTCACACTAAGCCTCATGCCCATCACCCCAGCACTTAGGGTTGTGGCTGGCAGCTTGAGGATCAGAAATTCAAGTCATCCCCTACATGGGGGAGCCTTAGCTATATGATAGTCTGTCTTAAAACAAAACAAAACAAAACGGTGGTTGTGGTACTTCACTCCTATAAAGTAAGGACAACATTTGGGAGACTGAGGCTGGAGAATTGCTGCAAGTTTGAGACTGTCCTAGGCTGTATAATAAAACCTTTTATCAAAAATAGTCACTGGGCTATAAAGACATGCTATCCAAGATTGGTTCTCAGTACTCAGATGGTGGCTTCCAACCTTCTATAACTACAACCTAGGATGACCCAACATCTTTTATCAGAACTCCGTAGGTAGCAGGAATGTGTGGTAAATACACACAGGCAAAACAGTCAAACACATAAAATAATTTTCCTCACCCCTAAAATAAATCTTAAAATCTTGCTAGACACGGTGGTGCATGCCTGCCCTTAATCTCAGCACTTGGGGTGGGGGTGGGGCAGAAGCCAGGTGTGAGTAAGAGGCCAGCCTGGTCTATATAGCAAGTTCCAGACAAGTCACAGAAAGATTTCAAAACAGGAGACAGAAAAGGTCAGGTTTTATTTATTTCCAATGTTTTATTCATTGAGTCCTCATCTACTTTCTTTCTTTTTTTTTTTTTTTTTTTATATTTTTGAGATAGAGTTTCTCTCTATATCCCTGGCTGTCCTGGAACTCACTCTGTAGACCAGGCTGGCCTTGAACTCAGAAATCCGCCTGCCTCTGCCTCCCAAGTGCTGGAATTAAAGGCATGGTAGGGCCACTACCGCCTGGCCCTCATCTACTTTCTGAAGTAGAAAGTTAATTACATTTTAAAAATTGTAGAACTGGTGAGGTAGGTTAGTGATTAGGTGTTAATTGCTCTAGCAAAGGTTCTGAGTTTGAGTCCAGAGCCCATGTCAGGTGGCTCACAAATATCTCTAGCTACAGCTCCAGGGGATCTGACATCTCTGGCATCCATGTGCACCTTCAGTCTTCTCAAAGACACAGCTTTAATTCCCAGCACCCATATCGTGGGTCCCAATCCTCTATAACTCCAGTTCAGGGGATCCAATGCCAACCTGGCCTCTGGATACCAGGCGCACAAGTGGTTCACAGACATGATACATGTAGATACAACATCTATACACATAAAGTTAAAATAAATAAATGTTATATAAAAATAATATAAAAAGTAGAGGTTTGTAGTTCAAAAGTGTATGTGACATGAAACCAATGTCTAGCTGGGTATGGTGGCCCATGTGTAATCCCAGTATCTGGGATGTAGATGCAGGAGAATCAATTCAAGGTTATTTTCTGTTAACATAGTAAGTTTGAGGTGAGCTTTGACTCTTACAAGAAAGCTAAAGCATATAGGCAGAGCTCAGGGGGACACAAAATGCTGGCAAGGGATAATAAGGCATGAGCAGTACAATATGCATTTGAACTTTGAAAAGAGCTTTATATTGATCAGATTGCTCAGCCAGTAAATTGTTGCATGTACAAGACTGGCAACCTGAACTGGATCCCCAGGACTCATGTAAAGGTAGGAGAGAAATAACTTCAAAGTTTTCTTTTGCTCTTCATAAATGGGTGTGCAGGCCTCCAAATGTCCCCACGTGTTGCCTGCATACAGACAGACAAGAAAGGTTTATTTTGGTGTCACTGTTCTGATCCAAGTTTGAGGGGCTGAATTTGGTGATGACATTCTTTTGGGTTTTTTGTTTGTTTGTTTGTTTTTAAAGATTTTATTTTATTCATTTTATGTGTATTAGTACACTGTAGCTGTACAGATGGCCGTGAACCATCATGTGTGTGACTGCTGTTGAACTCAGGACCTCTGCTGGGCCTTGCTCTCTCTGGCCCCCGCTTGCTCTGGCGTAATTTACTGCAGCTGTCTTCAGATGAACCAGAAGAGGGCGTCTGATCTCATTAAGAGTGGTTGCTAGGATCTGAACTCAGGACCTTCAGAAAAGCAGCCAGTGCTCTTACCCGCTGAGCCATCTCACCAGCTGGTGATGACAGTCTTGAAGGCTAAATCTCCAAGTGGCAGAGGGCATCATATAGCACAGGTTTTTGGTTCTGAGGGTTTTTTTTTTTTTTGAGATAGTATCTTATGTAACCCAGATTGGCTTGGAATCCCCTATATAACTGTGGCTATCCTTGAACTCTTGATTCTCCTTCATCTATCTCCTGAGTACTGGGATTAAAGGCATAGTGCCTGGGTAACAGCAATTTTTAAAGTTATAAAAAGTAGTAGCCCCTGGCCAGTGAGAGTTTTCTTTGTTTTGATTAGCCTATAAGTTATGGATTTCATATGGTATTTTTCATACATGTCATTATACTTGGTTGTTAATTCCTCCCCTCCTATTCTTCCTCACCCTCCTTTTGGTGGTTTGCATTCTTTGGGTTTTGGTTTTGTTTTTATTCTAATTTTACTTTTCATTGTTTTGTTTGAGATATGGTCTTGTGTACTTGGGCTGGTGTCTAACTTGCTGTGTAGGATGGCCTTGAATGATATTTGTGCCTCTTTAATTTAGTATCATGGAATATTTTTCTTTGGATAGGCTCGAAAGTCTTGGGACAGAGAGTCCACTGAAATTCGGTATCGCAGACTTCAGCATTTGCTTGAAAAAAGCAATATCTACTCAAAATTTTTGTTGACTAAAATGGAACAACAGCAATTGGAGGTATGTATGTATGATTAACTAGAAAATAGGTTAGAAGCATTTTGGAAACAGCTTTTTGAGGTATAAATTAATACAGTAAATTTAGAGATTTCAAGTTTATTCTTTGAGTTTTTAAAAATTTTTATTTTATGTTAATGATTTTTTGCCTGCATATTTGTATGTGTATGTACCATGGGCATACCAGAAGAAGGTATTGATCCCCTGGGATGGGTTACAGGGATGCTTGTGGGCTACCATTTGGGTGCTGGGAATTGAACCTGGGTCCTGGAAGAACAGCCAGAGCTCTTCATAGCTGAGCCATGTCTCCAGATCTTGTTTTGACCAGTGAATGTATAGACTTGTGTAATCACCTACACAATTGAAATAATGTACATTTCCATTCCAAAATGTACTCTTTTTTTGTTTGTTTTTGTTTTTTCGAGACAGAGTTTCTCTGTATAGCTCTGGCTGTCCTGGAACTCACTCTGTAGACCAGGCTCTGGTTCACCTCCCTCTGCCCCCCAAGTGCTGGGTTAAAGGCGTGTTCCACCACCGCAGTGCCAAAATGTACTCTTGTAACATCAGCAAACTTATGACTACTCTCACTATTGGTTACTGTATTATAGTATTTTATATGTAGATTTTTTTCTTTCATTTTGTTTTCTATCAAATAATTCCTAAAGCCCTGGGATCTCCACAGTAGTATCTTTTTGTATGCTGATGTGTTAACCCATTGTTGGGCCTAGAATTGATTGAGGGTTAGTCACTTACAAGCTGAAACAGAATTAGAGGTGTACACCAACTTCAAAGAAAGTTGTTAGTTGATCACTTGTGGTCACTGCTTTAATCATTCATACCTGTGTAATGAAGCCCCAAAGAGGTATGAGAGCTTCCATTTATGGATCCTTCTGTTTCTGCTCCCTAAGGGCTGTGACTTTCATACACCATCATGTGCAATTGCTTTTTCTCCTCTTCTTCCCTTTAGCAGTACTAGAGTTTAATCCAGTGTTTTGTTTTGTTTTGGTTTTTTAAATTGGCAGATTGCTTTACCAATTTATTCTTTCTGTTGCTTGTCTTATGGCTTTACCCATGGACTTAGAAGTACTTAGCCTAAAGTCTGAGAGACCAACTTTCTCTATTCATCACAGTACTCTCTGGTATTTGACCTTGGAGATGTTATCAGTTTTCAGTTTTGGTTTCTGTTTGTTTGTCCTTAAGATTGAACTCAGGCTGTAAGCTGAGCAGTCAGAAGGTTTTCTTCTCAGAGTTCACTGCCCTTTTGAAAACTATTGTCTAATATATTGGATCTGTATTTAGCTTTGTGTGGCAGAAGAGGGTAAATCTGTTTCCTATAATCCCATAAAGACTAGAAGTAAAAGTTCTTGTTTTACTTGTTAAGTAATTTTTTATTTTGAATACATGATGATGTAATTGTAATGTATATTTTTGTCACATGTCCTAAGGGAAAAATTATCTTTCAGGAACAGAAGAAGAAAGAGAAGTTGGAGAAAAAAAAACGGTCATTAAAAGTGACAGAGGTAATGTAAGAAGCCAAGATTTTCCCCTTTAGTGCTGTGGATTGGTCTTGAATGTGTTAAATACATGATCTACCACTGAAAGATTCAGTCCTTTTGAGAAAATTGTTACTTATTTCATCATCTACTTAATTTCAGATTTATTCTTCCATTGTCTTTTTAAAAAAATACTAGTTTATGTGTATGTTGTTTGCTTTGCCTGGATGTGTCTAAGTAAACCATGTGTGGAATACCCCTGGGAGCCAGAAGTGGGTGTTATATATTCAGTTTGTCCATCTCTTTGGTGTTTGTTTGCTTTAATTATCAACTATTTAAAGGTTTTCTTAGTGAGTAGCTCACCTTTCTCAAAGATGCATTTTTATTTTATGAATATGAATGCCTGTGTGTGTGTGCGTGTGTGTGTGTGTGTGTGTGTGTGTGTGTGTGTGTGTGTTGTATGCACCACATGTGTGCCTGGTACCTGGGGAGCATTGGATTCCCTACAGTTGGGGTTACAAATGTTTATGAGATGCTAAGTGGGTGCTGGGACTTGGACCTGGAACTTCTGGGAGAGGAACCAGTACTCCTAAACACTTAGCCATTGTTCCCGCTCCCTCTTAAAATTAAAAAACAAAAAAACTCCCAAAACTTTTCTTTTTAATTGTTCTTTCATTTTTATGTGTATTTGTGTGTCTGAAGGCTTATGGATACTCACATGTGTACATGCGTGAAGTTCCAAGGTTGTCTATTCGGAGGCTTCCTAGGTTATTCTTCCATGTTCAGCAGGCAGCGTCTCAGTTGAACCTATAACTTACCAGTACGTTCTGTCTAGCTAACCTGCTTTCTCCAGGGAGCACTAGAGTTCAGTGGGAACACTATGCTTACCCAGCATTTACATGGGTTCTTGATCCAAACTAGTTTTCACACTTAAAACTGTCCAGGCATCTCCCTAACTTATTGTTAGTGTTTTGGTTGTACTTATCCCATTATTCTATTTACCCACTTCCATTGAGTTCCTTCTTCCTAACATTTCCTCATTCTATGTTCATGCCTATTTGTTTTTGAGACCCACTGAGTTTCAAGTTTTTTTTGTGTGAGCATGATGAGTAGGAGGTTATATTACTGGTTTCCAATTCACAGAGATCTGCCTGCCTTTGCCTCCTGAATGCTGGGAATAAGTATGTGGCACTACCAAATCAGGAAGTGTTTATATTGTTATATATATATATATATGCTTTTTTTGTGATCACCCATCTATGTTTGAGTGATTAGAATAGTTTGTTCGATCCTCTAAAGCAGTTGTGACCTGCCCAATGTGGCTTCTAGGAACTGAACCTGGTTGTCTGCAAGAACAGGAAGTACTATTAACCATTGAGTCATCTTTACAATCCCTAATCAATACCTTTTATGTGGTGGTATGCCTGGTATTACACATAGGCAAATGATCATGGAATTACAAGGTTGATCATCTGGTTAGTGAGTTCTAGGCCAGTTAAGGCTGTATAGTGAGAATCTCTCAAAACAAAAACGGAAAGTGTAATAACATAAAAATCCTTAGTAAAAATAACATTCTAGGGATTTGAGAGATAGCTCAACAATTTAATGCACTGGATGTTCTTCCAGAGGCCCTGGGTTCCGTTTCTAGTACCCACATGATGATTCTTTTGTTCTTTTTTTTTTTTTCTGGTTGTCTTGATACTCTCTCTGTAGACCAGGATGCACCTTCCTCTGTTTCTTAAGTGATGGGATTAAAGGTGTGTGCTACCACCACCTGGCTCACATTCATGGTTCTTTTTTCTTTTTTAATTTGGTTTTTTGAGACAGAGTTTCTCTGTAGTCCTGGCTGTTCTGGAACTCACTCTGTAGACCAGGCTGGCCTCGAACTCAGAAATCCTTCTCAAACTCAGAAATTCTTCTGCCTCTGCTTCCCAAGTGCTGCGATTAAAGGTGTGCCCTACCACTGCCTGGCTCAAGCATTTAAAATTAATAAAAAATAATAATATTCTAAATCTTTGTTTTGTAGGGTAAAAATTTAGTTGATGGAAATGAAGAGAATCCAGGTAAATTGACTTTGTTTCAGCTTGAAGGATGTATGTTTGCACTTGTCTTTAGCTGCTATTAAAAAGTTAAATGGTTTTGTTTTATAGTCATGAAAAAGAAAAGAGGAAGAGAAGATGAATCTTATAATATTTCAGAGGTCATGTCAAAAGAGGTAATAATATGAGAAGACTACATATATTTGATGGCTAAAATCTACTGTTGGTTTTACTTTAAAAATGTATTTACTTGCTGGGTGGTGGTGATGCATGTCTTTAATCCTACCATTTTGGTGGCACAGGCAGGCAGATTTTTTATGAATACAAGGCCACTCTGGTCCACAGAGGAAGTTCCAGTATAGCCAAGGCTACACAAAGAAACCCTGTCTCGAAAAACACAACAAGAATATATTTATTTAACTGAACTATGTGATACATACTTTTTTTTTTCTTTAATTTTAAATTTTTTTTGTTTAAAGATTTATTTATTTTATTTATGTGAGTACAGTGTAGCTGTCTTTAGACACACAAGAAGGCATCAGATCTCATTATAGTAGGTTGTGAGCCACCATGTGGTTGCTGGGATTTGAACTCGGGACCTTTGGAAGAGCAATCAGTGCTCTTAACCACTGAGCCATCTCTCCAGCCCCATGATGCATGCTTTTTAATTCCAGCAATTGGGAGGCAGAGGCAGGTAGATCTCTAGTTTCCAGTCCAGCCTGGTCTCCATTGTTCCAGGCTAGTTAGGGCTTATCTTAAGTAAAAGATTTTTATTTTATGAAAATTTTTTAAAATTTTATTTGTCTAGTTTTGCCTATTTATGTGAATAGTGTCCTCAATCCAGAAGAGAATATCAGATCCTCAGGAACCAGAATTACAGAAAGATTAGGAGTTACCATGTGAGCGTTAGGAATTGAACTTAGGTTCTCTAGAAGAGCAACTAGTGCTCTAACCCTAATGTTGGTTTTGTTGTTGTTAACACAGAGTCTTGGTGTATAAATCAGGCTGGCCTCTAACTTGGGATTTTGCTGCCTTTGTTTTCCAAGTACTGGTTTTACAGTAGTATGCAGTTACATCAGCCTTCATCATATGTTTATTAAGTATCAAGTGGATTTTAATAAAATTATAACATTCTTGGTAGAGAAAGTAGAGCAGAGCTTTCTAGTTTATAGGAATAATGTTAGAGATGGGTAGACTACTTTGTGGGGCTACAGCAAAGATGCTAAGAAGTGCAGAAGGATGGCACCAGCCATTTGTTTAAAGAATCTATGAATCTGTGGTTTATAGATTCACATACCTTTGTGCATAAGGGCCTGAGGTTCTTTGGAACTGTAGTTAAAAGCACTTATGAGATGTCCTGATTATTATATGTATACAAAGATTTGAATTCTGGTACTTAAGATTGTATACTAATCTTTCTTATTTTTTGAGCCATTTTCCCAATTGATTGATTGGTTGATTGATTGAGTGATTGATTGATTGATTGAGGCAGGTTCTTACTATTTAGCTTTGAGTTTGCCGTGTAATAAAGTTGGCCTTGAACTCACTGAGATCAGTGTGTCTCTTCTTGGGTTAAAGTCATATACTACTCCCAGCTCATGCTTTAAAGTATTTCATTCCAGTTCTTGTCTCTGAGCTCTTGCTTCTTCACAACAATCCTCAACCCCCTTTTTTTCCTCACAGTGCTGGCTACTAAACCTAGGGCATATCTTAGCCAGCCATGCATTTGAGCATCACCATTGTTCACAGTAAAACGACACATCTTTGATTAAAGATGAGAGTAATTTACCTAGATCATGCTGGTGGGGCCTTGGAAGTAGTAGTCCTTTTTTTTGTTGTTTTGTTTTATTCTTTCGAGACAGTTTCTTTAACAGTCTTGGCTATCCTGGAACTTGCTTTGTAGACCAGGCTTCGAACCAACGAACTCACAGAGATCTGTCTTTGCCTCTTTAGTGCTGGGATTAAAAATATGCATCACTAGAGCATGGCAGAAGTGGTAGTCTTATATACTATTAATTTTTATTTTTTCAATCTTATAGGAAATTTTGTCAGTGGCTAAAAAACATAAGGATAATGAGGTAAGATTTATAAATTTTATTACTGTTGGTGTCTGTGTGTATGAATGCATATGCATGCCATATGTTATAGAGCTTAGAATAGGTTGATTACAGGGTCCTTTACCTGATATGCCATCTTGCTGACTCTTGGCATTTTTGTTTGTTTGCTCATTTGTTTTACATTAATTTAGTTATGGGATATATGGCATGCAGGTGTCAGAACAACTTGTAGAAATTATTTATTTTTTTATCCTGCGGGTCCCCAGGATTGAACAAGTCAGATCATTTATCATCAAGGTTGCTAGCAAATGTTGAGCCATCTTGCTCCTTCTTCTAACATTTTTAACAGGAATTAATGCCATTTTGAATCTGGTATCACCAGTTATTTCAGATGAACCTGGAGGATTATGAGTTTGAGTCCTGACTAGTTTGCATAGTGAGTTCAAGGCCAGCCTGAGATACATAGCAGATAGTTACAAACGAAGAAGGCTTTTCTAACTGGTAAAATCTATAATTAAGTTGTTATGAGTTTCAAAAATAGATATACATTGGCATTCCTTTTTTAAAGATTGTTTTTATTTATGTTTTTATTTATGTGTCGATAATAAACATGCATTTGAGTACGTGAAAGGCCATAAAAGGGATTTCCCAGAGCTAGAGTAGAGGAGGGTGCTGGCAAGTGAATGCTAGATCTGGAAGATCTCCTAACTATGAAGAGCTAAGCTATCTCTCCGGCCCTGTAAAGTTTTTTTTTTT
>JADRCC010569830.1:0-18306 GCA_019843855.1 Hylomyscus alleni | reverse complement strand
TGACATTCTGATACGCTTAGTTGTTTAAATTATTAACTGTCTATTCCTTTGGGCTTCTACAGTCTTTAATTAAAATCAAAATGAAAGCTTCATAACTTTCACCCACAAATCGGCTCTTTATCTTATCATAAAGAATAGTTTGGAAGCTATTCTGCTCAGAACATAATTACTCTTAAGTGAATAAGACTAACAGTCAACCATGACTGCGAGGCTTGATGGTGCTATGCTAATGAAGCTTCGTAGTCTGTCAGATGCAGAAAAGATTCCACGAGATTACATTGAGTTTCCTCCCTTTCCATTTATTTCCACTTATTAATAAGAGGCTGATAGAATGTAAAAGAATAATTTAATAGAAATAAAAATAAAGCCTTCCCTCTTATCACCGTTTGAAGCAAAATCAGTGATAATTCTCGCATGGACAGGATAGCGAAGGCATTCATGAGGTCCCACCATAACTGAGAAACTATTGGCAACTGATAGACTCTAGGGAGAGGGAAGGGGGAGGAAGTTTTCTTCAGGAATGTAGCCTCCAAAGTCTAACCATGTAGATGAACCTGTACTCATGCACATACAGTCAAAGCTAAGTAAGGTCAATTTAGTGGCCAGGGCATGGGGTTGGGAGGAAAAGTGGTGATGACTGATAAGAACTGGAAAGCAGAGAATGGGTATGAATTTTATCAAATCACAGTTTATCCATTATGCAACTCTGAAACATAAATAAATAAACAAACAAAGAAAGAAACCATTCTTTGGTAATTTCCAGAAGAACATGGGACAAATGATAGATCTTGGAATTTGGAAGGGTGATAAGCATGAATTATGATCTATTGGTCCCAGCATACACAATTCCTATACACATTGTTGGATGACTACATAACTTTAGCATCATTATACAAGGTCTACACTGCATCTGAAAAATCATTGTGCCCATTGCTTGATAGTTGACAATCACACTTTTAATTTTCTACGCAAAAGGATAAGGATAAGTGAAATTATAAGAGTAATTTTCAATGTGAATGTTTATAAATCAAATTAGTCCTCACCTATTATTTTAAAAAGGTGTTTATGTCATTAGATTTCACTAGTTTAGCGGATGTCTTTACATATATATTTATATATCAGAAGGCTAACTCACATGCTGTTCCTCAGGCATTGTCCATCTCATATTTTTGAGACACAGTCTCTTGCTCACTGGGAGTTCAGAAGTAAGATAGTCTGGCTGAGCAGCAAGCCTAGGGATCCACTGATCTTTGCCTTCATGGGCTGGGATTACTGTTATCATACCTGTTATCATACATAATATTTTTTATGTGGGTTCTAGAAATCAAATTCAAATGGTAATGCTTGAGCAGCAAGCTCATAGCTAACTGAGCTGTAGGGTTTGTGACGTCCAGCATCCACTCAGGGCTCGGGCCGCTCAGGAGGCAAGACTCAGGAAGCTGGGGCTCTCTGGTTCTCATGCTCTTGGGTACCCAGGTGCTGCTGGATGCTGTAGAAGGGGCTGAGAAAGGAGTGGGGACCCGCAGGCAGGATCTAGCCCCAGGCAGAAGGCGAAAAGAGGGGAGAGCACCAACTGGATCCCAGAGAAGCAGTTCTTGGCTTGGCTTGGTGGGAAGCCATGGCCGGGAGAGGTGAGAGGCCTTCTGCGGAGATTAGATCTTTAGGCTAAGGCCTATTCCATTGCCCCGCATGGCCCATCCCGATGAAAAGAGGCAGTCCCTTAGCAGGGCGGTGGTAGTGCACGCCTTTAATTCTAGCACTTGGAAGCTCGAGGCAGGCGGATTTCTGAGTTCGAGGCCAGCCTGGTCTACAGAGTGAGTTCCAGGACAGCCAGGGCTACACAGAGAAACTCTGTCTCGAAAAACCAAACCAAACCAAAACAAACCAAAACAAAACAAAACGAAACAAAAAAAAAAAGAGGCAGTCCCTGGTTTTAAGACATTTATTGTCATGACGGGAAGTAGATGAATAAAACCATACCGTCCTTTCTCAGGACGGGCCTGAGGTTAAATACCTTTTGCAGGGAGGAGTGTTTGGGAAGGGGAGTTTATTGGCTAAGCCTCTAGGCCTTCAGGTACTTTATTAAAATGGAGATCTGTCTTGAGGCTACAGAGCCACAAGTCACATCCTCTACCTATGGAGGGGTTTGGGCATTGGCCTTACCTAACTGATGGCCACAAATCTATGGAGGGCTGTGGCTTGTGACAAGAGCCTGGTGTCCTGGAGCATGGCAAATGTCTTCCATCCCTCAGGGTCACCGGGGTTTCCAGCCTGTGCTCCATCAGATACCAGGCTGCCTTTCGCAGTCCTACACTGAGCTATCTCCCTAGGTCCTGAAATAGAACATCTAAGTTGTCATCTGTAGTTGGATATCCACTGTTATAAGTGGTCAACCTATGAGGCCCTGTTCTGCTGTTCCAGTTGCAGGCTTAAAAGAGACTGGTTTTCAGAATTACTTCTATAGAAACCAGTAAGTGGGGGATCATCGGCGCCATCACTGGTTCTATTGTTTAACCCCCAGTTAAGGGAAGCACAGATTATGCTTGAGGGTGCCTGCTGTACACGTCCACAAAAATAAATTCCTGATTCATCTGCAGGGCATCCTAAAAGACAGGGGAACCCAAACTTCTAGCAAGTTTCTAGAATGAGAACTAAAAATTGTTAGAAAATTAACAATATGTTCCCTTTGCTGCTTCTCTGTAACAGGACTTAAGATTGTTATCACAAGGTCACACTTCCTTGGTTATTATTCTAGCTGTGTCATGACTGGAGTGTAAACACGTTTACTTGTTTGCTTTTGTGAACAAAAGGCTTCTATCCATATGGTTTGAAGCAGTTAGAGATGTAATCCTATGCATAATTTTGCTTGCTGTTGGTGTTATATTGTACCAAAGACAAAGAAAAATCAATGTCCTTCCAACAGACTGTCACCAATCTCAATAAATATTAAAACATTCCTACCTAATTAATAGTTACCAACATGTGGAAGTTGTCTTTTATTACATTTACTTTTTTATTAGATATTTTCTTTATTTACATGTCATAAAATATCTCCTTTCCAAGTTTTCCCTCCGAAAAATAAAATAAAATAAAATAAAAATAAGACAAAAACAAAAACAAACCCCTGTTCCCTCCCCCCTCCTCCTGCTCACTAACCCATGCTCTCCTGCTTACTGGCCCTGGCATTCCCCTACACTGGGGCATAGAACCTTCACAGGGTCAAGGGCCTCTCCTCTCATTGATGAGTGACTTGGCCATCCTCTGCTACATATGCTGCTGGAGCCATTAGTCCCACCATGTATACTCTTTGGTTGCTGGTTTAGTCCCTGGGAGCTCTGAAGGTACTAGTTAGTTCATATTGTTGTTTGTCCTAAGGGGCTGCAAACCCTTCAGCTCCTTGGGTCCTTTCTCTAGCTCCTTCATTGGGGACCCTGTACCCAGTCCAACAGATGGCTGTGAGCCTCTATTTCTGTATTAGTGGGGTACTGTCAGAGCCTCTCAGGAGACAGCTATATCAGGCTCCTGTCAGACAGCACTTGCTGGCATCCACAATAGTGTCTAGATTTGATGGTTGAATATGGGAAGATTCCCAGGTGGAGCAATCTCTGGCTTGTCCTTCCTTTAGTCTCTGCTCCATAGTTAGTCTCTACAACTCCTTCCATGGGTATTTTGTTCCCCTTTTAAGAAGGAATAAAGTATCCACATTTTGGTCTTCCTTCTTCTTGAGTTTCTTGTGGTTTGTGGATTGTACTTTGTGTATTCCAATCTTCTGGGCTAATATCCACTTATCAGAGAGTGCATACCAAGTGTGTTCTTTTGTGATTGGGTTACCTCACTCAGGATGATATTCTCCAGATCCATTTACTTTTAACACCCAGACAAACACACCCAAAGCATCCATACCTCAAAGATGCATGCCTGCCTCTTTGCAACTGTTCTGCTAAAAACCATTTTGTCAGTGTTCCTGGGAAAGCCTCCATTTTCTCCCCAAACTTTCCCTTTCCTTCCTCTAGACTATTTTCATACCGTATATAGACTAGATCAATGTCAAAAAAAAATGTATAACTTCTTAGCCATCCTTCAATTAATGTGTAAATACAAGGCTGACCTCTGCTTAGCTTTCCAGATATATTCCATGTCATTTTTCTACCCATAATAATATCCTAATTATATTTATTGATCAATAATATTCAGTTTCTATTTCTGACTTGAAATTACTCTGGAGAAACAATATTAAAGCTTACATGGTGTTAGAGAAGAAAGGACATAGAATTAGTGCATAAACCATTTATTACATTAGACAAAGGTTATTCTATAAAGAAAGAGTAAAGCAGAAGAGAACAACAGGGAGTCTTGGGGTAAGTTAGTCAGTTGCAAGAACACAGCCCACTGGTATCATCAGGGTTCCTCACCTCTTGCACTCAGTGCAGGATCCCACTCCCTACCTCTTGTACTTCTTACCCTAGCAGACTCACAGGAAATGCTTCTTATACATTTTTATGCTTAATGAGGACTTGGAAGAGTGAAATGCACACAGTCGTTTTAGATTATTAAAGTATATCCAAAATAATTTTTAATCTATATTATATAACCCTCATAAAAATTTTAAATGTAGATGAGAAACTGTGAAAACTTTGTGCTGATATTGTGTCTGCTTTTCCTGGATCTTTCAGCTGGTCATGATATTTGACTCCCTAATTATAAGAGAAAAGTGAAATGTCTTAGTGACATTTATAATAGAAGTCTGAAATATGGCGGACACATTTTTAATTCATGTGTTAGTAGACATATTTATTTTTTAAAACTAATGAACTGATTCTGTAATGGAATCCTTAATTTTTTTTATTTCTTGGATACGTTTTGGTGTTCTGTCTTGAAATAAACGTTCAGTGGATGAATGAAAAAGGTCAAAGTAAACATTTTAAACATATAGTCCATTTTAATTTGTTTTGATTTATACAATTAAGTAAATTAATTCTTAACATGGACAGCGTGATTATTTGATGGTAATGAGCTTCATATGCTCAAGTGTTAAATTTACGAGAGACTAAAGCTGTATCTACAAAATGACGAATAAAGCCAATTAGGTTGTCATTTATTATCAAACTGACTCATTGACACATCACATTGAACACAATCAATTTAACTAGTTATTAGTAAAATCAAATAAATCTCTAATTGGTCAATTTAGTAGAACAATTAAAATTGAAATTCATATGAGCTTCTCTTTTAAAGCCTTCTTTAATTTCTGCATATTATGATAATGGTATCCTTGACAGCACGGTAGTTTTGCTGTTTCTCATAGCAACAGTACGCATCAGGCCTGTTCTGATCAGGGTTGAATTCACCAAGCCTTTGCCTTATCATGCAGTTGAAATGGGTTTTGATACTCCACTTTCAAGTTGTATAAAAGAATTTTCTTCAGCATGTATGGCCAACTTGAACTCAGGCAAATGGTATGCATTTAGTTAACATTTTTTGCAAAGTTGTAAGGCAAAACTTCATAAAGGATACATAAAACCAAATGAAAATGCCCAATATAGGATACTCATCATGCAAAGCTTTATGAACATTGTTGATTAAGTCTACATCATCAGACAGAAACATATTAACAACTGTAGTGGCTATTCCTGGTTGTCAACTTGACTCTATCTGAAACGAACTACAGTCCAGAATTAGAAGGCTCACCTGTGGCCCTAATCTGGAGGCTGAGAGGTACAAGTTTCCGTCCTGAATCTTGGCACAGAGATCTTGAGGTATAGTGGCTGTGAATCCCAGAGGATTAAGATAGGAAGATCTATGAGCTCAAGCAAGGTCATCTGGGGTTAAAGGTGTGGTGGCACACACCTTTAATCTGGGCCACAGCTTTTGCTGGAGACCTATATAAGGACATTGGAAGAAGGAAGGCTCTCTGCTTTGCCTGCTTGCCTTGTGGGACTGAGCAACTGCTGGATCCTTGGACTTCCATTCACAGCTGCTGCCGACCATTGTTGGGAGTTGATTGTTGAGAGTTGGACTACAGACTGTAAGTCATCAATAAATTCCTTTACTACATAGAGACTACCATAAGTTCTGTGACTATAGAGAACCCTGACTAATACAACAACTAATATCTATCTATATCTTACAAATAGATTAAACAAAACCTAGAATCCACACATGTGAGAAGCCATCTGTGGTTTCTGTGCTTCAGTGGCATTGATAGTCACATCACCTGTCTTGTTTCTCTTAGTTTGATTCTGCTGTTCTTGAATCTTCCAGAATACAACTCTAAGTTGGATAAGACATCACCACTTCCTCACAATTTGGTATAAATATCTGCCACCTAGTTGTCACCTTAATGAGCCTATAACCTGTATCCTATATTTAGATAGTAAGAACAGCAGTTGGAAAATGATAAACTTAATAGAACTAACTCTGAAGAACTAGTATCTGACTAATGTGTTCTCAGAGATGGCCTGTGAGTCTCTTCAAGGTTTGACAGTCAGTGCTCCATCGATTAGGAAAGCAGATCCAGAAATCACCTGTTCTCCTTGCTTCTTCTAAAGTTAATTCCTAGAGAGCATGACCAAAAGATGTGGGCATTGGAAGGAAAAGTTATTGGTCATATCACTGAGTCTCACTAAAAGTGTATAAACATTACATACCTTTTTAGTACTAAGTAATGGACTTAGTACCTTATTAGTACTAAATAATGGACTAATTATTTGGGCTAATTAGTATTAAATAATGTGCTAATAATGTTGAGCTAATCCAACCAGCCCAACAATGTCTGTATACCAACAGATGGTCCAAGAATCCAGTCAATCCATTTGGCTGTACGTCTTATCTGGTCTTCAGTATATGCAAAAATCCTAAAAAAGTAGACTCTAACGTCAGTGAAGCTTCCTTTACCCATATACTTTATATGTGCTGCCGGTGGAAGGTGTGGTTTCCACCACAAAAGATAGGAAGTAAAGATGTCTTCCCACCTCCAAGATCAGGATTCTCAGTACATTGTCCCACTGCACACCATTGGGAGAACACTGTCCATGGAATGAACTAAGCAGGGCTCATAGGGACTCACAGAGCCTGGAGTGATAATCACAGAGCCTGCAAGGGTCTGTGCTAGGTCCTCTGCATATATGTTACAGGGGGGACTTTGATGTTCTTGTGGGACTCCCAACAGTGGGAGGACAGGGTGTCCCTGACTCTTTTGTCTCCCCTTGGGACCGTTTTTGTCTTCTGCTGGGTTGCCTCCTCTAGCCTTGATATGAGAGTTTTAACCTAGTCTTATTGTATCTTGCTAAGCCATGTCCAGTTTATATCCCTGAGAGGCCTGCTCTTTTCTGAAGAGAAACAGAAGTGGATCTGAGGAAGAGAGGAGGTGAGGTTGAGAACTGTTAGTAGAGTGTGTGTGGGGGTGTGGGTGTGGTCAGAGTGAAGAGAACGAAAAAGTTCTCCACAGGCACAATGGGTGTGGCCAGCCATTTTGTTTTTTGTAAATTCCAGATGTAGTCAAACTGACAACCAAGAATAGCCATCACAAATATCAAAGCATGTACCTTATTAAAAAATGCTTTCATTGGTCTTAAACATTTACTCTCTGGCATATATATCGCCATTGTAAATCCAAACCTACTAGAGTATGATAGGAAGGCATTCTATTTTCCAATCCTCCTTTTCGTTTTACAGGAAGCTTTATTCATTGAAGATGCTTGGACTTTCTCTTCCTCCTTCTCCTAGCACCTGCTGTTTGGTGATGCTCAACATTAGTTGAAAAGTACCACATTGTTAATGATGTATTGCTCCAGGTCATGCTTTCCACCGCTGCCTCTGTAATACAAATTAGATATGCCCTTTCCTTTCATGTGCCAACCCATAACATCAGAATAATCATCCTCTAATTAGATAAAACAAAAGAAAGCAGGAGTATTGCTTCTCCTTCAATTTCTGATTAGCAACAAATACAGACCATGCACCCGGCATTCTGTGGATTAATGCCTCCTACACACCATCCCTAAAGTGACCTTTCCTTTCCTCTCATGGAGCTTGTCCCTCCGAAGGTAAACACTCTTGTCCTCAGCCACAGCCAAGCGATTGATGCATGTAAGACTTCCAGCAGTGCTTGCTGAAGGAACAAAGGAATAAATGTTAGTTTTCACTGTAGCAAGTAATTAATGATGAAAACCAAGATTTACTCTGAGGATGCCAGGGTCTTTCCAGAAGCTAAGGGAAGAGCTGATGCAAGATTGTGAAATACAGGTAGAGCTGAGACTCTTCCGAGACTTCATATGTACAAACTCTCTGTGCCTTGTTATAAATCAGATTGGTCTCCACAATCCTCAATTTCCCTTCTCCCCGCCTCTGCCTCTCCAGTGCAGTTTTTCTTTGTACTTCCTACATGTTTGCAGTTCATATTTCTCCAACCAATTACTGATTTCTTAGAATTGCATTCAAAACCATCGAAACTGGTTTACCCTTAGGACAAGTGGTCATCTCAGAAGAAAAGCAAGTATGATCACAGGATCAAGTGCCCTGGATACAGAAGCTGAGAGAGAAGCTCAGTGGCAGATCCCCTGACCAGCATGCACATGTCCTTGGATTGGGTCTCCGTCACTGTGAACCGTGCTGGTTTCACAACGAAATGCTCGTTGTGCAGATAAATCTGAAATCACATGGCTGGGAAGAGAAGATCTGTGACATTTGCACACTTGTTAGCATGCCACCTCCTAACACTCTGATGTGCCAAACCATACTTACATGGAGATCCATTGTATTATAGCCCTTCTGTGCCCCTCAGAAGTCAACTTGACACAGCTAGAGTTACCTGAAATGAGGTAACCTCAGTTGTGATAATGGCTCCATAAGATCCTGATATAAGGCATTTTTAAAATTAGTGTTGATGGGGAAGGCACAGCCCACTATGGGGGGTGCCATCCCTGGCCTGGTGATCCTAGATTCTATAAGAAAGCAGGTTAAACAAGCCAGGGGTAGGAAACCAGTAAGCAGTACACCTCCATGGCTCTGCATCAGCTCCTGCCTTCAAGTTCCTGCCCTGATTAAGTGACTGCTCTGACTTCTCCCTAACTAGGACAATGATCATATAACTCTCACAAAAATATTTTGCTTTTAATCTGACTGGGATGGCTATTCTTGGTTATCAACTTGGCTACTTCTGGAGTGAAAACCCAAAAATGGATGGCACACCTGTGAGGAATTTTTTTGCCTTAATTTCAAGTAGGAAGATCCACTTTTAATCTGTATTTTTGAGTTAGAAAGGCACAGGCCGACTAATACAGAAGTAGAGGCTCACAGTCATCCATTAGACTGAGTACAGGGTCCCCAATGAAGGAGCTAGAGAAAGGACCCAAGGAGCTGAAGGGTTTGCAGCCCCTTAGGACAAACAACAATACAAACTAACTAGTACCCTCAGAGCTCCCAGGGACTAAACCACCAACCAAGGAGTACACATGGTGGGATTGATTGTTCTGGCAGCATGTGTATAGTAGAGGATGGCCAAGTGGTTCATCAATGGGAGGAGAGGCCCTTGGCCCTGTGAAGGTTCTGTGCCCCAGTGTAGGGGAATGCCAGGGCCAGTAATCAGGAGAAGGTGGGGTGGCAAGCAGAGGGAGAGGGAAGGGCACAGGGGTTTGTTCCTGTTGTTGTTTTGTGTGTGTGTGTGTGTGTGTTTTTAGAGGAGAAACTGGGAAAGAAGAAATTATATGACATGTAAATAAAGAAAATATCTAATAAAAAAAAAAGAAAAGAAAAGAAGAAAAAAGACACAGGCCTCTAATTCAGATCTTTCAAGCCAGAAAAAGACACACCTCTAATCTGGTTCCTGAGGTAGGAAGACATGCCTTCAATCTGGGTCACACCTTCTACTAGAAGCCTATATAAGAACATGAAAGAAGGGAGCTTTTGCTCTCTGCCTGTTTGCCCTCCCTACACTGGCATTAGAGCCTACATCTGGATCCTAGTATACACTGAAGACAAGCTGACACATCCAGGCTTTTGGATTGAGCAACTACTGTATTCTTGGACTTTCCATTCACAGCCAGCCATTGCTTGATTAGCTGGACGGCAGCCTATCCTATAAGTCACTCTAATAAATCTCCTTTATATATTATATAATTATATGTTAATATATGTAATAACTACTATAAATATGATCAATATACACATATTCATATATGCTGTGAAAGGTAAATATTCAAGCTCTTTTCATTGTAGCATTTTGCTTCCAAGCCTACATTCAAGAAAATGACGAAGTGTCATTAGAGAAATTCCAAACCCATGATGTCTTTCTATCCTAATAGCAACACAATTTCAGGATATCTACTTTTCTGTCTTCAGCAATTTCTCTTCACAACTGACTCTATGGTCCCAAATGCATCTTAACTTATCCAATAGCAAGAGAACAGTCAATCTTTTTATAATCTAACATTACTTCTTCTTTGATAACTTTATAGTTATATATCTTGTTCTTTGTTGTTGCTATTGTTTTATCAGAAAGTCTCAGTGGCTGGAACAACTGTGAACACACAGAGATCTGACTTCCCCTAACTCTCAAATGCTGGAATTAAAGTTATATAGCACCACAGCATGCTTAACATCATGTCTTGATCACATCCACACTCAGATGGTCCCTCCCCCTCACCTCCCAATATATGCTCTTCTTAACTTCAGGTCCTCTTCTTCTTCTTCTTCTTCTTCTTCTTCTTATTATTATTATTATTATTATTATTATTATTATTATTATTATTATTACTATTACTATTACTATTATTATTACTTGGTTTTTCGAGAGACTGTTTCTCTGTATAGCCCTGGCTGTCCTGGAACTCACTCTGTAGACCAGGCTGGCCTCGAACTCAGAAATCCACCTGCCTCTGCCTCCCAAGTGCTGGGATTAAAGGTGTGTGTCACCACTGCCTGGCTTCAGGTCCTTTTCTAACATTTTTCTGTAACCTACTGAGTCCAATTAGTGCTATTTGCATGAACATGGGTAGTCTTTCTCTGCCTACATCATTAAAGAAAAATGAAAAAAATTACTCTCCCTCTCATAGTAGCCATGAATTACTAATAGCTCTCAGATAGGAATAGGAATCTCATGAGCCCCTCTCCCATCCTTGAACTGAATTATTGGCCAGTTTGATCTCTGTTTTCTCCTCTGCAGGCATAATGTCTTTGTACACTGTGAAAAGTTTACCCTTGGGTTATTCACATGCTGATGTCTCTGCCCTCGTGTCTTGTTTCAATCCAGACATAGCATTGCAATGCTTATAACAAGAATCTCCTGTCTCAAGTTTGTGTGAACAATTCTTACCATTTACTTTCTGCCTTGTCGATAAACGCTGAACACACAGTGGTCGGGCAGAACAGAGAACAGGGCAGGATGTCCTCCAGCCAGAGAAAGGAAAGGGGAGAGAAAAAGATTTGATCAGTTGGGAGGATAGAGGAACTGGAGCCATGTGGAAGGGTTATGAAGAGAAATCATGGAAACACATCTGAAGCTCAGAGAGTCAGATCAATAATGATGTGCAAGTATCATGGGATGGGGCTGGGAGGTAGCCAGATTAACACAGGAAGTCACAGCGGATCATTTAACTGCTCGGCTAGTGAGGCTCAGTTTTAAATAAATCTCTGTTTCTCTGTGTGGTTATTGGAGACTAGCATAAAGTAAAGAAATATAGCCACCAGATTAATTCACTGTTAACATTTATATTAAAGATAACTCTTTTACACTCTTTCTCTTCTTCCTCGTCCTCCCTCACCCCTCCTCTTTCTCTTCTTTCTCTTCTTCTACTTCAGAACTAGTCAAATATTGTTCCATCCACAAAACGTTTTTAAAAGTCCAGCTACAAATTTACATCTGAAATTAACAAGAAAATAAAAGTTATTAATAGAGGTTTTTCAAATAGGAAGTTAAAATTAGGGCATCCTCCTCAGTCAGCACACTGCACTCTTGTAACAGTCTGGATTAGTTTTATCTCTACAGGTTAAAAACTTGGGGGAATCGACCTAATCAGAAAAAATTTGCTTCGTTTTTATAGCACCTCACTGAAAAATTCCTCTGAAAACAAAGTTTTTTTCACGAGTTTCAGCCTGGGAAAGTGTGCACACCTATCTGTGGCAATGCTACTCTGATAGTCTTCCAGAAAGGTAATCATGTCCCCAAAGAACGTGACTTTGGAGGAATGCTCATGATAGACACCTAACTCAGTAAAGAAATCTGGAAGAATTTGAAAGGGGATTAACTTTATAAATACAAAAAACAAAGTTATTGCTATGTTGATCTATGTCTTTCATTTTCTTTTGACAGCTATGCCAAGCACTGAAAGCCCAGAGTCCACCATGAATAATTCATAAACAACACACAGGTTTATTTGTAGATCTTAAAAATCTGTGGCTCTAGGTTGGCATTTCATCCATTACAGGGACAGAAAAGATCCTTTATTTTCCAGTGCAGTGGACTAATTTAACCTCCCCATCAGTGAAGCACAACACAGGCGCTCTCACTGGTACACAAGCATGGACTACCACCCACACAACACTGGAACAAGAAACATCATTGTTTCAAGCTATAAAACTCAAATTCCAATTTGTGAGCGATTAGCAATAATGTTTGATGACTCACTGGATACAAGATAAAATTTATATAACTTCCAAAGAGAAATACCATCCTTCCTCCAAAGTAATGATGTTGTTTGTAATATATTGCTTTTACTTAAGCATAATTTCCTGACAAGGATTTGCCTGGTGTTTTTTTAAGTTAACAAGTAACACAATCACAAATGAGACTTGTGTCTGGGAGATGCTGCATGCTATAAGCTCCAGAAATAAATTGTTACCCAAGTAACTGAGGCCTTTGGCATTTCTGGATCTACTCCTTAGAGTGTAGAGAAGCACTTACATTTCTATACCCTAGCCCTCTCAGGAGGATCCTGTCTACTTCAGGGAGAAAGGGAAGAAGAGGAAGAAAGGGAAGAAGGTTTTATAACCTTCAAATGATACCAAAATGCCATATTTTGGGATAGTATCTCCTGTACTTCATCAACACAAATGCCCAAAAATCTCTTAATTTTTTAAATCAATTAAGCAGAATTTTTTTATTTTAAATCTTCCTTGTACTTATACCAAAAGGGTTACTAAAATGTCTTCTTAAACCAAACCCATTGCCTATGGTCTCCAACCCCAAACAACACTGACAGTTTTTCTCTACTATAAGATAAAAATCTAAGAAGAGTCAAATTCTGTCTCACACATAGTCTCTGAAACATAAGGGAAACTTTGGGAAATTGACTCTACATGGATCTGAAGAAAATCTGAACTAATATCATTATTTATTTATTTATTTATAAAAATTTTATACAAAATTAAACAAGGATTTCTCAACCCCTCTACCTTCACACACATCTTCCAGAAGCACTGGGTTTGTTTAGAGATAAGAACAGAATCTGATTTTCCTGGACACAGGCAGATTTTCTTCTGGGACCCGGGCTCAGGGATGCCATCAAGGTAGTTTGTGAAATGAGTAAGGAATTCCTTTCAAAGTCAGTGTTGTAGGATCCCTTCTACCTGAGCCAGTCACTGTAGGAACACCCAGCCCTTCATGGATGATTCTTTAAAGTGTAACCATTTTGATGCTGTTTTCTTTAAGAAAGAAAAAAAAAGGAAGAGAGGTAGATAGAAAAGAAAGAAGGAAGGGAGGGAGGAAAGGAGGGAGGGGAGGAGGGAGGGAGGAAGGAAGGAAGGAAGAGAAGAAGAGAAAATGCAAAAACAAGAAAAGGAAAAAGAAAAAAAAAACCTGCCTTATTTTTGTTTAGAGGTAGGAAAAAAATCCTCTGAAAACATTTTCTTTTCCATTTCACAAAATATACAGCAGTCCTGGAGACAATAGAGCAGATAAGAAGAGTTTTTTCTGCCTTCTTGGTCAAGTGCAATGGGAGGATAGCTCAGTTTGTTTGAAACAACAACATTTAAGGTTAGGGCAGTGTGTGTGTGTGTGTGTGTGTGTGTGTGTGTGTGTGTGTGTGTGTGTGTGTGTGTTGTATCATGAAATGTTTGTAAACCACAAACAGACCATCAAGGAGCTGAATCCAATGCAATCACATTAGGGTCTCTTTACTCAAGCTCGAGCTTAGGCTCCTACCAATCCTGACACAGCAGGAAGGTAGAACTCTGAGCCTAGTTTTAGGCAAGCATTCATAGGGGAAAGAAGGGAATGTCTACCCTGATAAACATCTGATTGAGGGGCCATTATGACCTTTAACATAAATGGCTGGTGCTGGGAGCCAAACTCTAAGCTTAATTTCTGCTTTTTATCTGATTGGTAGTTGTTAGGAAGTGAAGTGTCAGGGCTGGACTTGTAACCTAGGGACTTGTAACCTGCAGATTTGTTTGGGAAATAACCTGGATACTGGTGCTAGACCCAGGTTTTGTTGGGGGTAACCTGAAAACTGATAGACACAGGTCTTATTGCGGGACAACATGGAAGCTGATGCTAGGTACTGGCCTGTTAGTTAAACTTGAGTTCAACCTTGGTCAGATCCTCTAAGGTGGAGTCTGAAGCCAAAAGATTTGGCCTCTCACGGGCATGCTCCTGTATATATGCAAACATGGTTTGCTGATATTGTCCTATGGAATTAAATCTTCTGCTTAAACTACAGAATTATTTATCTTGTTGTATATCTCCCATATCTGATACCAAACAAAGTGAAATACAACACAACATAATGACACATCTTCATGAAGTAGAATGCTTCAGAGAGAGTGAAAGGTGCCCCCATGGAACCTTGAAAGCAACAGTGCATTTAAAAAAAATCCCCTTTGCTCCTCTTGTAAATTTAAATTTAGCATGAAGCTTACCACTACAAAGAGGCTACATGTTGCTGTAATGGCGTGCCCTCCAAATGGAAACACTGGTAGAGATAGAATTACCAAGTCTAGCTGGGGATTTCATTTTCTTTGGCAAGGTTCCTTCGCTGTACCCTTGGTGAAAGGACAGAAAAAGACATGAATAACTTTCTCAGTAAATAAAGCTGGCGTGTATAGTTGTTATTCCTATGTCACTTAATTCCAATGTCAGACTTGGGGAACTGAGAGCTGTCATTTCATTAAGCCCCTCCTTAAATGACAACATTTGCCTTTTAAAAATGCTTCTGTAATCCCATAAGAAAACTGTAGTTATCTCTTATTCATAGGCTCCATGAATGTTTTAGAATATATATATGGATGCCCACCAACTGTGGGAGAGAAATAGAAGATTGAGTCTCTTCTCTCTGTTCTTTTGACATAGAAGAAGTCACACCTGACTCTGGTATTTCTAGCAATACTTCAGAGCATTGCTCAAGACAGTACTGATTCATATCATCCAAGCTGGTGCTCTGACAGTACTGAGAACAGCAGGTTTTTACTTACAGGCTATACATTGCTTGCTATTTATCATTAAGCTAAAATAAAAGTGATTTAAAAAGAAACCTTACTTGCAACATTGCTGAACAAATATTATGTAGCATGTCAGGCTCTTTGACAACTGCTAACTCTAATGGGTAGAACACCGTTAGGTTTATTAATTAGTAGATGCGATTAATTAGTCACACTGAAAAATTAATTTATTGTTTGAAGATGAGAATGGGTATTACATTCTGCGTATGTGAAAAAGAGAAGAACAAGACATCATGTCAGATGGGTTAGGCAAGATAACATCATTTTTATTAGGTGCCTTCTAGGTGAGGCCTCTCCTGGCTACTCTTTTTCGGGACCAAGCCTTGCTGCCTCTTCCATTTTCTCCCTCCTTAGTACTTGTCTCTGAATAATACAGTATAAATTTTAAAGTCATTTTTAGCTCCCTAAATATGCAACTCCAAGTCGAGGCTCCTCTGGTGAGTCCTGTCTCCTGCTCTGGCCTTCAGTAAGTATCTGTGAGATGAATGGAGGGATCTACAAATGCCAGACTTCTAAAGAGTTCCTTTCCTTTTCCTTGCAGTGAAGAAAATTGTCTTTCTCTACAGGAAAAAAAAAAATTGCTTTTCTCTGTCCTAGCCTTGTTCCCATAGAATACCTTACTCCTCTCCATCAAATTTGTCTGCACCCTATCCAATAAAAATAATCCTGGAACATGGGAAGCATGCTGCCTAAGGCCTAAGGCCATAGATCTCTGCTGTTTCTGTCACTTTGGAACTGTTGTGTCTGAGCTTGTAGTCTCATTTGTGAGATAGGGATACAAATGATGCTATTCACAAATATGTAGAAAGGTGTTTTATAAACTCCCAAACATTATAAAATACAACTCAAGGCCAGTGTCTATAAAAGTTAGCTATAACAATTCTCTTTTCTGTAAAGTAATATTTATCTCTCAGTTTCCCTCTCTCTTTCCATGAAGCCCTTCTTCCCAAATGAATAAGCCATCAGTCCCATGTCACTATGCCGTGATACCATCTCTCTTTTCAACATTTTGCACTGTCACTGATTACAGACATCCGATAACCAGACTGGAGCCAATGAGCCAATAGAAAAGGTCATGATGCCTTTAAGTGTCCAGGTGCCAGGAAAACATCAGACAAAGCGAAACCGCCACATGCTTGGTTAAATAGGGTCAGGAGCGTAGTGGCGAACAACACTGGAAAGGCTCTAAAAAGATCTTTCCTAACTTGCTCTGGACTCTGAAACCACAAAATGAGATACTGATTTCTTTTCTCCACATCATCTCTCTTCAGAAGTATTATTAATGAGCTCCACCTTAGGGAAAAAAAAAACCACATAAGAAATGTATCCATCTTCAATACTTTGATAAAATTGGATTTTAGAGCACTTGCTTTCTGATTGGCAGGTAGGGAACAAAGGTTCTGTGGCATGTGACCTCTACTGAGTGGTGGTCCTGGGGAAATGAGAGTCCAGGAACTATATTCAGAAGAATATAGTAGCTTGGAGCAAAGTTCAGGAAGCTTTTTCCATAAAGAATCAAGGTAACTATTTAAACGTTTACAGGCAGCTTGGTCTCTATTGGGATGGCTCATCCTTGACACTGTAGGCCAAACGTGGCTGTGGAAAACACATGAACCATTAGGCACAGCTGTTCTAACACAGTTTTATTTATAAAACAGGCAGTGGGCTGGCCACAATTACCAGCTCTTTCCCTAACAATCCCAGGCTGGTGAATTTCAGTCATCTATCTGCCAAAATAATGAAAGCAACAGATCCCAGAAAAATAGGCCAACACACTATACAAAGTTACGCTAAGGCTTCTTAATGCTAAGGAGTTGTTCTGCTATTACAATCAACACATAATACTGAAGATTAGCCTTTCTCACTCTTTAATGAGAATTCCATTCATTTAGCAAGTTAAAGAGGATTATGACCAGTCAGGACATGTGCATCCAAAACAGTGTACATGTGGTCGAGGTATGAATTTTGAATTTTGAATTTCTAGCCCTCGAATTATGTTCTGTCATTTACTACAAGTGTGCCCTTGAGCTAATGGTTTAATATTCTTGTCTTCATTGTACAATGTCACATGGGGACTGGGCCAACTCACTTGGTCTTTGTGGAGATCAAATCAGACACATGTGGAAACACATGTCCAAAAACTATTAGTCAGTGAGCTTTTGTTACTGCTATTTCTTCTGGATCAAGGAAAAAGCAATGCTTTTCCCTCCAGTTATTCCAAGGGCCCATGTATAAAATAAATGCCACAGTCAGCTGATGGCACTGAGTCACTCTGCTGCTTCAGTCAATGGTTGATTGTCGGGAAGATATATCTGAAACCGTGGTGCCACAAACAGATCTCCTCTCTTTGGTTAAGTCCAACTTAAAAATTATACCTTTTATCAATTAATTTCTAAAAACAATGGATAGTTGAGTGTAGATTTTTAAAGACTTTTTTCATAGTTACTTTTAATATTCCCAGAATATCATTTTTGACTGACACTCATTTGAAATATTACAAATTCTCTATTGCCCCTAAGAGAGAGAGATAAGTCTTACATGTATATTTTTCTGTCGATTTTCTTCTCTCAGATGTTGGCAAATGCTATTTTATCTTCTAATAATTGAACCTGAGTTATGGGAAAATACAAGCGTATTTTTGTCCTTTGGAGCAAATGGTTCCTTTCAATTTGGATCTTCACAATTCTTTATCAGAGTTCTCAAACATTTTACTCATTTCAAAATGTGCATCTTTCCTACAAGTCCAGGTTAAATTTGGGTAAAATATTTTGATCTTTTCTGTTTCAACTTCAATAAATAAAAAGACAGTCGGTAGAACTCAGTGGTTAGTTCTTTTCTGTTGCTGTGATAAAATACCATAACAAGAAAAAAAAA
>JADRCC010569829.1:0-12704 GCA_019843855.1 Hylomyscus alleni | reverse complement strand
ATACCCAAGATTCAATTCATAGACCATATGAAGCCTATCTTAGGAAGGAAGACCAAAATGCGGATGCTTCAGTGCTTTTTAGAAGACTGAACAAAATATTCACAGGAGGAAATATGAAGACAAAGTGTGGTGCTGAGACTGAAGGACAGGCCATCCAGAGACTGTCTCACCTGTGGATCCATCTCATATACAGCCACCAAACTTGGATATTATGGTGGATGCGGGGAAGTGCTTACTGACAGGAGCCTCATATACCTGTCTCCTCAGAGGTTCTGCCAGAGCCTGACAAATACAGAAGAAGAAGCTCAAAGCCAACCATTGAACTGAACTCAGGGATGCCCAATGGAGGAGTTGGAGAAGGGACTTTACGAATTGAGGGGTTTTGTAGCCCCATGGAGGGAGCAACAGTGCCAACAGGCAAGGTTCCCAGAGAATACCAACCAAAGAATAGATATAGAACAACCCATGGCACTGGCCACATATGTGGCAGAGGATGGCCTTGTTGGACATCAGTCAGAGGAGACGCCCTTGGGCCTGAGGTTGTTCAATGCTCCAGTGTAGGGGAATGCCAGGGGAGGAGGATAGGAGTGGGTGGGTGGGGAGTAACCCCATAGAGACAGGGGAAGGGGAGATGAGATAGGGAGTTTCTGAAGGGGAGACCTGAAAAGGGGAAAACATTTGAAATGTAAATATAGAAAACATCCAAAAATTGAAGAGAGAAAGAAAGGAAGGAAGGAAGGAAGGAAGGAAGGAAGGAAGGAAGGAAGGAAGGAAGAGAGAAAGAGACTATCTGGCTGGTGCGGTCTTGGGATCTGTGGCAATCCCGACCCCAAAGCATTGAGGTTTTAGGTGCCTACTGATACATCTGGCTTTTTATATAGGTGCTGGTGAATCTTTACTCAGTTCCTCATTCTTACGCAGCAACTATTTTGCCCACCAAGCTGCCTTTCTGGCCCTCAGAACTCCTGTTTTCATCAACCTGCTGTGTTTTCTTGTCCTTGGTGTTTCATCTGCTCAGCACTCTCAGCCCTGTAAAGCAACTTAGACTCCTTGTTGGAATTTGATGATCTCTGCGAGCTCCCTGGTAGACTACTTCTGTTGCCATATACTTCTTTCATCCCAGAAACATCTTGTGCCTGGAGTTGAGGGAGTAATATGCCCCCAGGATGGAAAAATCCCATTTTTGCTCAGAAAGGAGAAGTTAAGATTGAGGCTTGAAAATATTGAGGTTTCTGAAATTACTTTGATGAGATTTCATTTGCAAAATCTAGTAGTCCTCCTCCATCTGAAGTTCTGTTTTCTATGATTTCAGTTACCTATGGTGAGCAATGGTATGGAAATACCAAATGGAAAATTCCAGAAGTAAACAGCTGATGAATTTCAAATTACTTACTGTACTAAGAAGTCAGTTCAGATCTGCTTGTCTTAACCAGGGTATGGCTCAGCCCTCTGTCCTGCAGGTGTGTATTGCACATTGCCCATTCATTAGCCACTTAGTCATCAACTTAGTCATCCACTCTTGCTTTGTTTTTGTTCAAAGGAACATTTACTTTACTCAATAACGGCTCCAAAGGGTAGTGACTAGCCATCCAGATGTGCCAAAGGAATGCCTGCATTGTTATAGCTCAAGTGAGAAATGTACCTCATAGACTCCTCTATTTGAACACTGGTTCCCCAGCTAGTGGTGCTGTTTTGGGAAATTCTGGAACTTTTAGGAGGCAGACCCTCACTGGAGGAAGTGAGTTACTCTTGGCTTGGCCTCCAAGTTTACAGTACAGCCTGAGTTCTAACTCCAGTACTCTCTGCTTACTGGTCTACCTTGGTATGAGGTGTTCTAACTGTTGGGTCTTCTTGTAACACACCCTTCCCTTATTTCTTCCCCACTGTGATGGACCTTACTTTTTCACACTCTTAATCAAAATAAATCCTTGTCCTTCACATCCTTTACAGTATTTCTGTCAGATATTCTGTTCAACAAGGAGAAAAGTAGCCAATACAAGGTATGTATAGAAAATAAACATAAGTTCCTTGTCATCTGGGGTTTCAGGCATCCACTGGGGATCTTGAATGAATTTTTGTCCTAAGGAGGAGTATGACTATACTGCTTGGTGACTTAGCAAATGCTGTCTTCTCTTCATTGTTATCTTCAAAGAGCTTCTAATAAGCAAGGGAGAATGGAGAGTCTCTGAAAAGGGAGTGTTGTATATAACTCTGCTCATGTATCTTCTACTTGCAATCATTCTCCAGGTGAAACATAAACTCAGATCCTACACTAAACAGTTCCTGTGAATACTCCTACACTCTCTCCTTTCTGGAAGGTTCTGGAAATTTCCTGGTAGATGTTCATTCTGAAATATTTAATTGTATTAGTGAACTTTAACCCAATGATAGAGATTAAGTTATCTATAATATTTATTTAGTTATTAGCATCCAGTTTAATGGTGAGTTTACAGACCTGATAACTGAGAGTTCTGGGTTATGACTCAGATTCACCAAATTGTAGATGAGGATGTTGGAAGAGTTTTGAGGGCTCTGTGTGCTTCTCAGCCTATGCACTGATAATCTCCATATTTCATGGCATCAATCATAGGAGTTTGTCCTTACTGTTTAATTGCCCTTTCTGTGGCCACTACCATTTGATATTTGGCAAACTCTAGAACATTCTAACACCATCTTAGCACACTTTCTCCTCAATGAAAATTTCACTGGATATGTTTAATTTTGGGTTTCTGTCAGAGCAAATTAAGGTAAAATTGACACTAAAATGTTTCTGACCTGCAGCTCTGGGAGAAATTAAATGATTGGTCCTTCTTCCTGTGGAGAGCCCAGTAGCGCCAGTCATGCCTTCTGCATGCAAACTGAGGGTTTGACTGAAGAAAATCTCTAATAGGTGTGTCCACCATTTCTGGATTGTAGTTCATTCCATATATTGTCAAGTTGACAACCAAGAACATCCATCACACCAGTTTTACTGAGAAAACAATGAAGTGGCCAAATTTCCATACCACCCATGCCTTTTTCCTGTCATCAACAACATCATCATCATCATAATCATCACTATCATTATACACATATGCACAGGTGTGATCCTACCATAGTTCATTTCTAGAGATCTGAGGAAAATTTTTGGAAGTCCTTCCACTGTGGGTTCTGATGATCAAACTGAGTTCATTATCCTTGTGCACCAAACAGTTTACCAGTTACCTTATCTCACAGACCCTGAAGTCTTCTCCTTTGGTCTTATTAGACCATTTCCTTAGGGTGAATTTCTTGCAAACTCTTGTTTTACCATCCTAAACACAAATATTTATTTTTGTATCATATAGGAATCGCTCCTGTTTTCCCATTTCTCTTCCTAATTTAGAATTTTTAAAAGTTGATCTCATACAAGTCAAATAAGCTTGTGGGGTGTAGTTGTCTTTGTATTCTTTGTTTTGGCCTTATTTGGATTCCTCCCATCTAGGTTTTCTTCAATAGAAGCCAAGATGTGTATATATGTATGGAGGGATAATTTATAATTTTATTTTAAGGCATCGGGTCATATGATTACAAATATCAGCCCTATGGTTTGACTCTCATTCTCCTCCCAAAGGCCTGCATGGCAAAGAACAGGAATTCGGGGTGGTGGGTGGTAGAGCCTTCAGGAGATATGGGCTTAGTCAGAAGTCTTTAGGTCATTGGGGGCTGGCCTTGAAGAGGACCCCCTTCTCTCTTTGTTTTCTATCCTTGAGGTGGGTGTTTTCCTCCATTCCTCACCCCTACTGTTTACAAAGTTCCCTGCATATGAATTAGAATCTCCTATATGGCAAGGCAAAAGAAACCCCTTCTCTCTCTGAGTTCATTATCTCTGGTGTTTTTTATGATTAAAAGATGATCAACAGAGGCTCTGAGTCTCAAGATCTTCAGTGAGAAGGTGGAGACCTGGAAAAAATTGGAGGTAAGTTCTGAGCTGAGAGCTAGAAACTGGCTTTAGATGCAAGAGCTGCTTCAGCTCAAGTCTAAAGGCCCAGTTTGAAGTTAGATCAGAGCAATTAGAAGGCCTTGCTAACCCATGGAGAGTAGGCCTTTCAACTCTGTTTAATTAGTTGGTAGATGGATCTGTTTAATTGTTGGTCAGAGAGCACAAGTCAGTCCTTTGGATGGGTAGGTTTGGAATTTTATGTATCTTTTTCACTTTCTCAAATGTTTGAATAAAGATATGATTTGTTTCCAATTTTATTTTCAGATAAATGAGACATTATGTAAAACTAATATGTAAGTCCTACATTATGTAGGACTCTGTGGGTTGCAGTATACATTCAAATTCCTGTGTATAAAGTGAGCCTCATTCCACCCACCAATTTCCATATTAATAACTAAGTAGACCCACCCACTCAGGCACACACAGCATGTTTGACTGAATATGTGGGCACCTTGTAGTCCAGTCAAGATGATACAGAATACAAACCATAGCCCTGCTTTCTACAAGTGATGCCGACAGCTAGCTCTTTTCTCCTTCATAGGCAGGAAGTGGGAGGAAATAGAACTTCAAACACAAATTAATATCCGTCTCTCCTATTTCAGTCACAGTGGTTCTGTGAGGTCGATGTGAGAACAGAGGAGCCATAGGCAATGTGGTACAGGATGCAGGATCAGTATGGGGTACAGAAGGATTAGAACTCCATTCTGCTCCATCTGTAGTCTACTGCACTGATGCCAGTGTGGAGGTATATGAATAACAAAATCAAGATGAGAGTAAGACCTTCTGTCCAGCAACACTCTTTACAAGTCACGTGAAGAAGGCTATATGTACCATTGCAGCTAAGATGTTTAGTTGCTGTGGTATAATGCTGTGGACAAATCACAAAGTATTTTGTTGTGTGTCTGTTCCCTCTGGCCAGGACAGTTCTATTTGCTTTCTTAAATCAAGCAGTTGTGGTTATTCTCACAAGTGCTACATGCAACTAGGTCCATTCCCTGATGGAGGTGAGGTGGGAGTTCATAAGGCATGTAGGGTTCACGGAACTCAAGAGCCCTCCTGAAATCCTCATATGGACCCTCTCCTCTCAGAGATCATAGCCCAGGGGGAAGATAACCACTTGGTCATAGCTATCAGTAAGTTGTCCAGGGGAACTGTTAACTGGCACAGCTTTCCGTGGACTGTCTGTGCAGAGGGTACAACTCATCAGCCAGCTGTGAGTCACCAGGGACTTCCCAGTGATGTCACTGCCTCTGGGTTACTCATGCTCCTTCCTACAAATAACTGCAATAAAGTCTGGCTAAGGCACCTGACCTTGGAAGGAATCCTTTGGTCCATTGATTTTCTCCCTATCTAGGACAAATATGCTTTTGCATCTCTTCAGGAAAACCCATGTGACACCTTAGCTCTGGGAAACCTTATGTTTTTAGAGTAGATAACATATGTTAAACAAATGCTAATTAAAGAAAGACAGTGCCCGGGGCTCAGAAGGTAGAATGACAAAGTCGCTCTGTGGTAAAGGGAGGCAGGTTTCAGGGTGACAATGTGTTAGCTCCATACAAAACCAAGAGAAGGAAAATGGTTGTTTGTGTTTGTGTTGTAATATGCAATCTTACATCTTTCACATTTTAATATATAGCATTTCATCTAACTTATTTCTAATGAGAAGATAGGAATCAATGACCCTCCTTCATAGATGAGAACTCCAAGGCTCAGAGAAGTTGAAAGGCTTTTGAAATTTACACAGAGGAGCTTATGCAGCATGGAAGGCTGAAGCCTAAATGGGAACCAAGGCTTTTAGATCCAATGGCAGCCCAGCTTCTCTGTGATTGCTCTGGAGGAGGGATGGCAGGGACAGAGAGTGCACCTCTCCCTTGCACAGCCAGAGCATGCTGCCAAGTGCCCGATGACCTAACTGGAGGAAAGTTGCTCTTTTCCATGACTTGGCCACTGATGGACATGATAAAAGAATTGAGACATACATTACATGGTCAGAGGCAGAACTGGGAGGCCGAGAGGAGCAACAAGGACCACACATGTCTTTACACATGTGTGTAAAGGTTGTACGAGGCTTATAATAATTCATCATTATGAGCAGCAGCACAGACAGACCTGGTTTGGAACTTTGGATCTGTCTGTTAACAGGTATGCAACATGGGAAGGGACTGAATATCTCTGAACCTTGGAGTCCTCAGGTGTAAAGCTGGTACCAAACTGCCAGGAGTGCTGTTAGGGGATAGTTTCCATAAATTGCTTAGTGGTGTGCTCAACATTAATTAATTATTCAATAATGTAGTTGTAGCCATTATTTATTCAGTTTCCCGACAGGCTACAGGGCCATGTTTCTAGTTTTGTTCATTTGTTGTTTTTGGTTTTGAGGCAGAACCTTATGTAACCTAGGCTGGCCTTGAACTCCTGATCCTCTCGTCTTCTACATACTGGCATTACAGGCATGTACTACTACATCCAACTTTACAGAATCATCTTTTAAATTTTCTTTTTCTTTTAAAGTCTTTTAAAATCAGAATACAGTAATTGTACAAAATAGTGAGCTACATTACGACAGTTGGGTGGATACACCCTGCAGTCCTAATTTAGTGGATTTAACAAAAAGACAAATTCCATAGCTCCCTCTGTGTGGTGGGTGGGTGTGGGTGTATACATACCTGTAACCATCTGCATTATATACAGCTGTGCGTCTGGAAGGTTCCTAGTACCTTATGCCAGTCCAATGGCCGGGGGTTATTTGTGTCTGTTCCACCATCACGGCATGTTACGTGACCATCTCTCTGCTCTCCTGCAGGGCAATGCAAGTCACCTCTGTGTCCATGAGACAGCTGGAGGTGAAGATTGTGGTTCAGATGTCCCTTGATTTTGGTTGGCATTTGACTTGAACCAGCAGTTCTTCTGTGACAGGGTCCTGAGAGAGAGATGGCCAGGGAATCAGAAGATAAAAAGAGGTAAAAAGTTTGGGATCAAGAGGTTTTACACAAGCTATATCTTATGCCGGTCAAGTTTACTAAGATGTGCAGCATCTTATATACTATTCGTGGGAGGGAAATGGTACAGAGTCATCAGGAAGCCATCATACAATGGGACAAAGTCATTCCCACTGAAGCCAATCAAGTAATGTTGCAAAAAGGGAACACAGGGTATCTCCAGGGGACACGGTGGCCTTGGGATTTGGGTTCTCAGGATCTGAAGCTGCAGCTCCCCCTAGGCCTGGCCCCAGGCCATAAAAGCTGTGGTTTAGAGAAGGAGCTACTTTCTTCCTCCAGAGAGCAGGGCCTCAGGAAAAGCCTCAGGTCAATCTAGTCCTCAATGGGCATTGCTTGGAGGGCACCAGAGATAATGCATCTTTGTTTCTCTGGATCACATTTCGTTACATTGCATTTGCCATGTACCCAGTGTCCTGCCAGACCTGCGGATCTGAAAGTAATTCTCCATGTGTTACATTGACCATATATTCAGGAGAAGATTTTTTAGATTCTCTGCACATTGTCGCCACATCTGCAAAGTGGGGATGACATCACTTAATATTTTCTTTATCATTTGATGATTTCATGCATGAGTACTATGTACCTTGATCATATTCACCCTCCCCATTTTCCTCTTTCAAAACCTCCTGGGTCTCCCAAACACATTCCCAATTTCATGTTTTCTTCTTAAGTCTTTTCTATTCTACCAAATCTTACTACTGTTGCCCTGTGTACAGGGTATAGACCATCCATACTTCTCTCAACTTCCAAAATAATAAATCTCCTCTACCAGCAGACATCACCTGATAATAGCTCCTCAGCTAGGAGTGGGATCTCGTGATCCACCCCCGAACCATGCTGAGATTCTGAGTGGCTTGGTCTTGTCTAGGGATTGTCTAAATAACCTCAGCTGCTCTAATTTCATGTGTTCAATGGCCACGCCATGTCCAGAAGGCAGCATCTCACAGCACTCCTCCTCATCCTCTGACTCTTACCTTCTTTCTACTCTCTAGGTCATGCTGCTCCCTGAGCCTTGAGGGAAGGGGTTGATAGACATGTCTCCTTTAGGGCAGAACACTCAACACCCACTTACTCTCAGCACTTGGATCAATTATAAGGTTTTGTATTGTTCACTGACCTCTGAAAAAAGCAGCTTTACTTTGACTAAGGTGGAGAGCACCACAGATCTGTGGATACAAACATATTTAGAAAGGATAGAAATATCGATACAAATATTTAGAAGGGAGCTTGACAACATAACCATATAACAAAATAAGAATAACAGGTCTCAAAACTCACCTCTTATCGCCTCTCTAAGCCATGAGATTTTTGGCCAGGTTTACAGTACACAGTCATGAATTGCCTCCTGTGCAACAGGCTTCAGATCCAGTCAGAGAGTAGTTAGTTACCCTTTAACAGTCATGCCAACACTCCCCCAGCAGTCACATCTTACCTGATAGGTTTGTTTTATACCATACAGGGTCCAGCACAGCTAAGATCATCAATGTCTTCTCTCCCCAAGTGACCTCCTTCAGGTACTGTGAAAGCTAGCCATCAGGGAAGAGGTTTCCTGGTCAGGTCAAGACTGATCTCTCTGTACCCTGCAACCAAAGTGTGTGGTGTCGTTAGCAATAAGGTCTTATAAGGTAGTTATTATGAGCTACTAGGAAGGATGGAAATAGCCTGTCTCATTTTCGGATACCTCTGGGGCCTTACTGACTGATAACTCATAGGCAGGTAGGGGATGATGCTTTGTAGAGGCTTATGTCAGTTGTGAGGACTAAGATGAAACCGTCACCATGACAGTAGGATGAATGTGGGGGGAGGGGTGTGCCTATAGTCACAGCCCTTTGGGGGTGGGGCTTTAGGTTGTAAGATTGTAAACTGGATATACACGGCTTGAGTTTCACAGTGAAAGGACAGCTTGAAACAAATGATCAAAACCCAAGATAATGTGAAGAAATAATGATGTGCGAACATTATGGTGTGAAACATGGATGCACCCTGAGTTACACTCACTGCTCATTCATGCACCCTGAGTTACACTCACTGCTCATTCATGCACCCTGAGTTACACTCACTGCTCATTCATCCACCAGACTCCAACAGCTGCTGAAGAGGACCCGTGTCTTACCAAGATTTCATCACTAGTATCTATCAAGTAGCTTACACAAGCATGTTTGCTGAGTAAAGAATCAGCTAGATGCAACAGGCAAGAAAATAGAACCCCAACAAGGATAAGTCAACTATCTAAAAGTCAGAGAGATGCCAGTGGGGCATAGGGGATTTAAGCTTGAGTAATAGTGACTACTCAAAATTAAGTTATTTTATTTTGAAATTGGAGCCTCAGTTCTGCTAGATTTAGATTAAAATTAGAGTTGTGCTTTTATCTCTGCTGTTTTGAAGGGTTGTTCTGACGCTGTCAGTGAGAATGTCTCCCACAGGCTCAGGCATTTGAACCCTTGTCCTTGGTTGGTGGTGCTGTTTTCAGGGCAGGTTGGAAGGTGCTAGAGGAATTACCTCACTGGGGGCAAGTTTCAAGAGTTTGTAGTCTCCCTCACTTCCATTTTCCTCTCTCTGCTTCATGCTTGTGGTTTAAGATTTTGTTTATTTATATTTTATGTGCATGAGTGTTTTATCTGCACGTGTGTACATGTGCCATGTGTATTCAGCACCAGCAGAGGTCAGAAGAGGACAGATCTCCTCCCAGAATGAGTTGTAGATGTTTGCAAGCTGCCATGCAGGAGCTGGAAACCAATCCAGGACCTCTGTAAGAGTAGTCAGTGACATTAACCACTTAACCATCTCTTCACTCCTTGTTCTGTGAGTTCTCAGCTTCCTTCTCCTGCCACCATGTCGTGATGGACACATAGCCCTTTGGAACCACAGCCTAAATCAATTCTCTCTCCCACAAGTTTCTTTTATTTTGCAATGGTGTTTTATCGCAAGACAAAAGTAACTAATACAGATGTTCACAACAGTAAATTTCCTTAAGTTCTATGTTGCTGCCAGATGCCTTGCAAGAGTTATTTAATTTGCAAAATTATTTTTTCAAGTAAGTATTGATTTTTTTTCCTCCTGGGGTCATTTGTGGAAGACAAGGTCCATAAAGGTCAGGGAAATTAGCCCGACTGCAAAAGCAAGCAAGAGGCACGACCACATCTCAGCCCAGCATGCCAGCTTTCCATCTGAAACCCCACACCATATCGTCATGCTCAGTTTAGCCAATCCTGAGTCTGGCGGTGTCAGGATCTTGAAAAGAAGATTCATAGCAGATCTTTTATAAAAGCTGAGGTAGACAGACCTGGAGAAAAACACACAGAGGCAGGGGCAGGGCCAGGGGTAGGGGCAAGGGTAGGGGCAGGGAAAGAGTTGATATGCACATCAGGGTCTTCTTGAGGTATAGCAGTTTGTCCATCTCTATCAAGATACAAGTAGGCTTCATTTACAACCTTGGTGATGGATGTCTTGGGGCAGAATTATTTATTTAAACCACCAGCTCCACAAATCACATTCGAGTCACTGATAAAGGTACATGATATACTATTCCCATTGAAAAATCACTGAGTAAGAATCCTGATTAATAATTCATGCATATATCAGATATCCTCTACTCTTAGCTTTTTACTGGGTTTCAAACACAATCTGAAGGCCCTTGGTTACAACACACCAGTATTATGCTGGTGGTCATAGCTTGCCTGCATAGGTTGGTTTTAAAGCATTATAATGTCAAGCACTGGCTAAGACAGGTCTGAAAGTTTGTGATAGGAAGGTAGGACCTTCCCTTCTGTCTTCGTTGGGGTTCTATTGTAATGAAGAAATACCACAACCATGGTGACTTTTATAAAAGAAAACATTTAATGGGAGTTTGCTTACAAATTCAGACTTATAGTCCATTATCATCATGGCAGGGAGTGTGGTAGCATGCAGGCAGACATGTTCTGGAGTACCTATGGGTCTTGGGATGTTTGCATTGAACTTTAATTCTGGTACCCAAACTGCTTTGTACTAAAAAGGCATCCTTGGTTTGCTCATGGGAGCTGCAAGATCAAGTGAGCTCACACTGGGCAGAGGCTTCATGACACATGACAGTCAACTAGAGATGTCTATCACACACTTCAGGGATGTGAATTTATCAAGGGAAAGGCAATTGGCTTTTCCTTTGAAAGTGAGTGAGGTGGTTTCAGAAGGCAAGTTGTACAGCTGAACCCACACAGGAAGCTGATCATTTCTGTGATGGATTCATGGCCACAACCTAGAAACACAGCTGGAGTTTAAGGTTGTTAGATTGTGTTCACAAGCCCTTCTTACTGTTGTAAGTGGGTTTCAGGCCACTTACTTGTACCCAGGTAGACATGAACCAGTATTGGTAACTGGAGAGTGGCTTAGAAAAGTAGAAAAGAACAGCAGGTGTCTATATCACCAGGGACCCTTTGCTGTTGTTTGATTGGTTCTACCTTTCAAAAGCATCTTAACTAATTTGTTGAGACTTTAATGAAACATATTTTGATTATATCTACCCTCAACTCTTTCCCCTAATTGCTCCCAGATTCACTCAACTCTTCTGTTAATGTCTCCCAGATCTGCCCCCACCTCTGTTCCTCTCCAACTTTTTGCTGTTCTCCTTTGTCCTCTGATTTGTGCTGTCCATACACTTCTGGCTTACAGTGACCCTTAAGCACACATGACACATCTATAAAAAGAGACTTAGACCACACTAAAGCCCTGCACAAATACAGCTGTGCAGGTTGTTCCCTGTACAAAGTTCAGGCAGTGACTGTCTACAGTAGCTGTGCCTGACAGTCCCAGGGTGGCACCTGTGGTGTTGGCTGTCTCTAAGGACACTCCAGCATCTTCACTCATCCTCAGAGACCTTGTTCTGTCTCTCATACTGTGGCACATTCATTATACTATTTATTGAGTTCATACTGTGTGTATGGCAGCTTTCCAGGCACATTGCAAGCAATGATGAAAACCAAAGAGCCTAGACTTGCCCTTATAAAGTTGGTGGCTAATGAGGAACATGAATCTTATCAAGTGAATTTAGAAATGCATGCAAACTTGCTAACTTGATCAGAGAAATAAATGGAAAGGACATATGTTTATTCACAGGGAGACTTAAAATGTCGGGGGTTGATCTGGTCTGAAAAGTCAGGGTAGGCTTGCATTGAAATCTAAAAATGACTGTCACTGTGACAAAGAGAAGGAACAGTACCAGAGCCTGGTGGGGCACAACTTTATTCCCAGCAGAGACAGAGACAGAGATGACAGACAGAGACAGAGACAGACAAACAGAGACACAGAGACAGACAAAAACACAGATACAGAGAGACAGAGAGACATAACAGAGAGCACAGTGCTGAGGGAAGACAGAGAGCTAGATATAAGATGGAGCTGGGTGTAGTGTTTAAACCTGAAATATAATTTACTTCCATCATCTTTTTCTGGGAGGTAGGTTGTTTTTGAGATAGTTTTGCTATATATCCCAGGTTGACCTCAGATGTAAAATCACCCTGCCTCATCCTCATACATACTAGGATTACAGATGTGTGCAGACATCTGTAGAGTCTTAAACCACTTGCATCATTCTTTGACAGAATACCTAACAAAAACAATGTAAGGAAGGAAGGAAGGGTTTCTTTAGGCATGCAGTGTGAGGTCACAGTCTGTCATGGTGGGGAAGGTGTGGCAGCGGGAGTGTAAGGCAGCTGTCACACTGCATCCCCACTCAGATGAATGCTGGTCCTTGCCTTGCTTTCCCCTTTTTT
>JADRCC010569828.1:0-12316 GCA_019843855.1 Hylomyscus alleni | reverse complement strand
TGTAATTTTATTGATCCCTTCTATGGTTACAGTCCTTATAAACATTCAGGTATCTTTAGTGTTATTTAGTAATCCAGGTGAGTGTTTGGGACCAGGGCAAGACAATTTCAAAGGAAACAAACACTAATAGAACTTTTGCTCCTCACCCCCGAGGGCGCAAAAGCACAGGGGAGGGGCAAGGAGCCTGATGCCCTAGCCTGTTGGTGTGATTGGCAACAGGACACAGAGCTGTTGGGTTTTCTTCTGATTATGTGACTCTGGGAACGCGGGTGTGGGAACTGTCACAGAGAGAGGATAAGCTGAGGTGCAGCTGTTAAAGGAAAGATAATCTCTTATAGACTATATCACCGATCCCTTGAGCAGAGGGTCGTTATTCATACCCCCCCACCCCTGAAATGAATCCCGTGGTTTAGGGTTTAGGTTGTGGAAAGATCCCTAGAAAAATGTCTGGAGGAGAGTTAGCAATGAATCCAGTCCCCGGACTCTGTTCCAGGATTCTTCTAGAACCTGTGCTGCAAACTTAAGCCCCAAGATCACTAACTATTAAATGCAAGGCAGAGGCGATGCCACCCTCTGGGGGATCCGAAGCTTGGCTCTTAAGAGTGACTTTTGGACTTTACCAGGTCCCCTTCCGCCCATGTTTTAACAAGACACAGTTCAAAGCAGTCAGAGATGATTTGAGCTAATTGGTTGATTCAGCAAGAAACCTGGGAAAAGGTGGTGCTGAGGTTGGCGGCATCAGGTTGGCAGTGTCAGCAGATGCTCCCCAGAAAGGGCCTTGGAGTGGAGGAGCACCCTGCCAGGCACCATATGTGTGATGGACACGACAGAGAGCACGGGATGCCTGGGCGAAGGTGACAGCTCGGCCCTCTTCCACAGAGAAACTTCCCTCGGAGTAGACACAAGTGAAATAATGGCCACAAAGTGGGCACGTTTGGGAGCTTCTGGCTCCTGGCAGACTTCTCTGTTGAAGCTATCTACTGTCTTGTGTGTGTACGGTAGGGGAGGGGGGGTAGCACAATTTTCTACGATAGCCTGACTTACCTAATTGTTCTCTGTGCATCTCCAGGACAGCAAAGGAGTAATTACAGATCAGAGAGGCAGGGCCTCTATGGCCACATTAGTGAGGTGGGGTCCCTATGGCCACATTAGTGAGGCGGGGTCCCTATGGCCACATTGGCTCACTGAGAGTGCATTCCTAGACATTGTCTCCTTATCCGTAGATTACGTGGTTGAGGTGGACATACACATTTTCAACAGGAGAGGCAGGACTCACTTGTATCTTCCTGGCTCTGTTGTGAGGGCTGGTTCTAGCTCCCTCCCTGAGTTTAAGATAGGAAAATCCAGGAAAATGTCATCTGACAGGATAGTGTCACTATCTAAGAACATTTTCTAGTCCCCAAATAAACTTCCCGTGTCTCCCTCCTACATCTGTCAGGATGAACATGTTTGCAGCCCCCTGCTTCTTACCAAGTCTCTGCATTGAAAACCGACAGCTTGACCCTAGCTCCCCTTAATAGGTGTTCCCTAGTACTGCACAGGAGTATGTTGTTTAAATGCAGGAAGGTAAGTGGAGGTCAGATCCGTGCTTTTGAAGTCTGAATTCACTAAAGATCTCTGCTTTTTTTTTTTTTTTTTAAACTGGATGTGGCTTCTAAATAGCAATCCTATTGTACTGTCTATCTTTGACACAGGCAGAAACCCTATGGAGTGGTGTGGTGGGAGGGAGGGAGGGGCACCTCAGAAGCGAGCTCCCCAGCTAGGAGCTCAGGGGCTTTCCCAGTGACGAAGCAGGTCTCTGAGGGAGTTAGAAGTCTGCCTCCTCCACCAGGATGCTACTGTTGCCATCATAGCAGGTGACTGGACACTGAAAATAACACTTCCCTAAGCCACTATTTGCATGGCTCAGCATTGACCTGTGTCACTGAAGCCATCTATCCCATTTAGGCTTCTAAACTGCCATTCACTCACAGATCCACTTTGTCTACACAACTAGAGAATGATCATTTCACTAATTATTATTATTATTATATTCACTATTATTCTCTAGTGTACTTTAAAGAATTATTCCATATTTATTTAGATCCCTCCTCTCTCTCTCTCTCTCTCTCTCTCTCTCTCTCTCTCTCTCTCTCTGTGTGTGTGTGTGTGTGTGTGTGTGCATGCATACATTCACACACATGTGCACATGTGCCGTCGTGTGGTGTGTGGAGGTCAGAGGATAACATGTAAAGTCCGTTTTCTCCTTCCACTGTAAATTGGTCCAGGGATCAGGTTGTCAGGCTTGGGGGCAGGTGCCTTCACCTGCTGAGCCATCTAGTTCTCTCTGATGTACTTTAAGATAAGATAACTAGTAATTATGAACAGATGGGAAGGATACTATTTATTAAGATGAGGAGCTGGCAGCCAGTTCCCTGGCCTGCCCCTCCCCTTTGCCTCCACACTCTCCTGCCCTTCCTCCAGGTCCAGCTTCCCACGAACCTTCCTACTGCCTGTGGGGGACCAGAGAGAGTCCGAGAGTCCTGGGTAAATGTTAACTTTGGTCAGTCTTAAGATCTGCACATGAAGGAAAAAAGTGAACTTTAGATTGAGGCTGCTTTGGAACTTACCTTCTTTAATGTTAGTGCAAGGTCTTAGAATAAAGAGAATTTTTATCCCGACTTCTTACTCTTGGGCCGAACGACACTAGAATAATTCTTATTCCCTGAGAAATTTGAACCGACCTCTGAGACACACTGGTGCATTCTCTGAAACTGTTGTAAGCACTGAGCAAGACTAACCTTTGACCTTAAGGAAATGCGGGGTTAGTTCCCAAGAGCTTCTTGGTCATACCATGATCATCAACCCATTAATCATTTCTATTGTGGTTCTGTTTCAAAAGCACTTTATACATAATATATAGTATATGATGTGTGTGTGTATATATATATATATATATATGCAAATATACATGCACATACAATTTGCTTCACTGAAATGGAAATCATAGCAGCGCTATACTAAATGTCTGAACAAAGTTGATCTCACTCACTGGTTTGTGTGTAGGGCACACGTCCATCTTCTTGAGCTTAGAGGTAGAGGTAGTGCTTCAACATCACAACCTCAAACTGTAATGCCACCAACCGAACCCTATCAATGTCAAAAGGTCCACTTGGAATAGAGCATAGAAAGAACACTGGTGGGCTGTGCATGAAATCTGACAGAACAAAGTGGGCCACCCCTTCATCTGACCCCAGCAAGGAGTGTGCAAGTGAATGCCGTGGTTTGCCCATCATGTGTGTGTCCTCAAGTGGCCAGGAAAGCACGGGAATGATTTGAAGCTTAAGTAATTTTTGGTGAGCAGGCAAATTCACAAATCTGGAATCCACGAGTGATGACAATAGACTATACCTTATTTAAAAGGTTATGCCTGAAAAATCAATTAAAACTAGTAACCTCGAGAAATGATTAATGAGTCTCATTTGGCTTGGCATGGTGCTGTAACAGCTGTAATTCCAACAGACCGGAGGCTGGGAATAGAGGATTATTGAGTAAGAAGCCAACCTGGGCTACAACGTGGAACCCAGTCTCAATAAATAAATAAACAGATCAATAAATGACAAAAGTATCATTCGTGCCGAGCCTTTCCTTCAGCAACGGTGCTTTTGCTTCAGCAGTATCCATTTGGGCGGCAGCAGGTCCTTGGTCGCCTGTGTGCTTCATACTTTCTCTTATGCTTTGTTGTCACACTGAGCTATGTCTCAGTTCCGTAGCTCCTCAGTCACACATGCGCTGTCCTCATTCTTCTGGCTTTTCTGAATGCCACTTGGAGGCCATGCGTGGGGTCCAATGTGCCCTTGCCCTGGAAGCCAGAGTTTCCCAGCTTTCTGGGTAACCTTCTCTCCTTCCTGCAGAGGGTGCAGGGCTGCCAGCGAGTGAGCTTGTGGTGGGACGGGCCTGTTTATGCGATGCTCGGCTCCTCCTTGTCTTGTGGGGAGGAGGTGAAGGTGACATTGCTGCCTTCATTGGGCTACAACAGGCACAGTGTCATGAGGTACTCACAAACTGTAAATAAAACTAAGTTTATTTCAACATAGGGAACCCTTTGCTTTGTCTTTCTTCTCATCTCTCTGTCTTAAGTATTTCGCTGATATGAAAATAGTAAAAAAAAAAAAAATACTAGTAACCCTGTAAAATTATTGGGGAACGTTCTAGCAAAACTGAAGTAAATGCGCACAAACTTTCTGGTTTCTGAAGTACACGTTCTCTCTTCTTGTGCTAATAAGTGTAAATTAGCCTCTAGGTCTTGATTTATTTCTTTTTCTTTATCGCAAACCAAGCTTTTAGGTATTGCAAGTTTAAGGTGGCTCTCTTTTGACAGCCATGCTTCATAAAAAGATAACTCAAAAAGATAATTCAAAGGAAAACGTTGTCAGCAATAGTCAACTGTTAAGCACTTAGAGTGTCTCCCTGAAGCAGATGAAGGGGGAGAGCTACTGTCCACACGCTTGTGGACGCCACGAGAACAGCCACCCTGAGGTTACACAGGCTTCCTCATTTTTTTTTTTTTTTTTTTTTTTTTTTTTTTTTTTTTTAGCAAAGTATTTCTTGCTTCAAAATTTCTTTGTAATTTTGGGTTAGGGGACAACACTAGACCCAAAGGGTAAACCTAACTTCTTAGATGGTTCCTCTGAATAGCCTGGAGCTATGTAAAAGGCACTGAGGAAATCAGGTAGACTTGAACTTGCATCTCAGGTACCATATTTAAGTTCAGTGTTTATGGTCAGTGGTGCAACCTCTTGGAGGTTTAGCTTCCTCTTGTCAAATGGAGGCAGCCTTCTCCTAGGTTTTTGTGAGGACAGAATTCAGCCCTATATGGAAAAGCTTCAATCCGAGGGCCCAGATACATGGGAGATGACGGAGGTCATGGTGGGTCCCTCCTTCTCTGACTGCCCAGTGGGAAGGTTCCCAGTGAACTCACTCCTAAGCTTTTGTGTGGTTGTTTTTAATTTTGGGTTGTTGCTTTGTTTTGTTTGTAACACAGTACTTTCTACCTTCTGACTCTCATGTGCTCCATACAAATTCTTCCCAAAGTAGTAAAGCCGTTCATTATTGGTATTAACACTCAAGGAGAAGTTCATTATTTAATACAATTATGTAATTTTTGTAAGTTAAGGTACAATTTGTAGTTATATATTTTTCATAATATTCTGTTATTTGGGAATGTCATATTGTAAACCCCAAGCATCCCCACTTTCCAGTCCTCCCAAGTCCCCACCCCACCCTTAGAACTCTCTCCCCCCCCAGGGGAAAAAAGCCACAAAAACCAACCAAACAAACAAAAAACAAATTTAAAAAACAAGTCCAATTTATTTTGCCCATACACTCACCGGAGCATGGTCAAGCTCTGGGCAGCTAGACTCTTAAAGAAAAGTGAGTCCTGGGAAGAGGGACCCTCAGTTGATGATTGCCTCCATTAGATTGGCCTGTGGCCCTGTCTGACAGACTGTCTTGCTGGATGACTGATGTAAGAGGGTCGGAACCACTGTGGGTAGCACTGTGCCTAGACCAGACTGGCCTGGGCTGTCTACAAAAGCTAGCTGAACAAACCCAGTGAGGGAGGCAGGAAGCAGCCTTCCGCATACCTCCAAGTTCCTGCTTGACTTCCTGCCCGTACTTCCCTCGGTGGCGGTGGCAGACTGTAACCTGGGGATATAAACTGGCCCCAACCCTTTCTTCCACCAACTGCTTTTTCGTCTTGGTGTTTACCTCAGCAGTAAATAGCAAATGGAATACATTTTCAGGCAACAACGGGTCTTTACTGAATAAAGGCAAAGGTAAAATGACTTATAACTGCTGTGATCAAATACATGATTAAGGCAACTTATGGAAGGGAGGGCTTCTTTTGTCTTCATGATAAGGGGGAGGTGTGAGCAGCCGGAGCCTGGGGCAGCTCTTCACATCACAGCCACAGTCAGGAGGCGGAGGCGCTGGGGCTTAGCTTGCTCTCACCCTTTATTCGGTCCAGGACCCTAACCCACGGACTCACTCACATTCGGGCTGTGTCTTCCTATCTCAGCGGCATCGGTTAAGAAGTCCCCTCACAGACCCAATCACAGGTTTGTCTCAAAACCTGTGATTCCAAAATCTCACCACGTTGACAATCGAAACTCGTCGCTGTTGCCCATCTTTTCTACCCTAAGGTTAGCCTCTGGCCTGGCAGACTTCACCAGAGAGGAGGCTACTGTCACTGCAAAGGGAGGCTAGTTTTATATGTGAAGGGCGAGCCTTCACATAGCCAGTTCCAGAACACCTCATTTCAACCCGTTCTGCCGAGACTGCAGCGTGACACCTGAAGCTATGTGGTGCGTTTGTTTTTCAACAGAGACTGTTTTTTGCCTTTTCAAAAAAAAAAAAAAATATCTACTGAGTTCTGCCAGAAGAAACTCATGACGTGCTGCAAGTTTAATTATGTTCAATTCATTAACACAATCAGAGCTGCGAACACATCTATTGACACAGCCAGAATCACTTAGTAACAGGCATTAGGTCGTAGATTAAAAGCCTCGCTCCTGCAGGGCCTCCGAACTCCGGAGCGGAGAGAGAGCTGGGAACCGTGTCTTCAGCTTGTGGCGCAGTGGTGAGGGGAGCTGACCAGAGGTCGCCCTTGTCGCTCCCTGGATGGTGTGTTCACGTTTAGGAATGATTGTTTTGTCTGTTGGAGGGCAAACTGAGTCCGCTTGAAATACTTTTCGTTTTGACATGGAGATTTGATGCAAGCGGATTTGATTTTAGCTTTAGCTAAGCCGGACAATCTCACATAGAGGAGACAGAGAGAGGCTCTTGCTTTTCTAGCAAAGACAAACGGGCCGTGGCAGATTGAGATCCCAGGGCCAGCCGCCCTTCTCTTTGAATTCCTCCTTCCGCTCTCTAGAGCCTCGGGAGTTGTTTGGCCTGAACAAACAGTGTGGAAAGCTGGGGTCCGTACATGAGTGAGCTGCTCTCCGGGTAGACCTGCAGACTCTGAAATATTGTGACGCTTCTTCCTTTTTATAAAAGCGAACCCTCAGGTATGATGGTACGCCCCTGTAATCCCAGTTCTTGGGAGGCGAAGGCAGGAAGAGCAGGAGTTCGAAGCTAAGCTCTGGCTACATAGTAAACTGGGCCCATGAGACCCCACTCCAAAAAAAACAAAAAGCAAACACACACATAAAAAAAAACAACAGAATATTTCTCTAGGCACAGAATTTAAATATTTGTTTATCTATTCATGCGTGCATCTGTGTTGGTGTATGTGTACACGGACAGACACTTATCCATACTCCTGAAAGCTAAAATGTGTAAAGTATCCTCTGTTACTCTCTGCACATTTCTTTACGTCAGGGTCTCCTTGCAAGTCGCCAGCAAGCCCGGCAGGGTTACAGGATGTGCGGGGTGGGACATCTGGCTGTTACATGGGTGCTGCTATCCAAATCTGCCCCCTCCTCATAACTGTACAGCAAGTTCCCTTAACTGCTGAGCCATCTCTCCAGCACCTTCAAGCACAGATTTTAAAAAGAGGATTCACAAGTTATCATTTTTTTTGTTAACGAGTTAATTAAAAACTGCTTAACAGTACATAATTGGCTAATTCTCCCCTGGCCCCAGGATTGTGGGCTTCTCTGAACAGTTGGTTGAGATGCTGGTGTGGGAAACCTGACTCATGGAAAGTTCCATACATGTGTTTCTGATGCCATCATCTACCTGAGTGCACTCATGCTTCCCGAGCGTGCGAAGTGTCCTAGTGTACAGTCTTAGGTGACATGCCTGGGTTTACACCCTGCGCTCCGACCTTTTAGTTTACCGACTGTTCTGACCTAGGGTGTGCTTTCAGTGTTTCTGTGCCTTTGGTGTGGCTCTTTCCTTCAAATTGAAACACTCTCTTTAGGAGGGAGGTGAAAGCTCATAAAAGTTACAGTATCCCCGGGCCCCACACCAAGATTACCTAAGAAGTAAAGCTTGCTGGTAGACTTCAGCCCAGGTGGTTGCAAGTCGGGTAGAGAGTTCTGGAGTCTGAGCCTTGGTGAGCCACCATTCCAGCTGGGTTGAGCATTCCAGCTGCAGACATCAGGGCTCCTGGAAGTGGCCCCAGTAGACTTCGGGGTTCACTGAACAAGACTTGTATAGAATCTTCAATTTGATTGCTACATTCTCTGTTCTAGATGAATGGATTTTTGTTCATGGCTCCCCAGAGAGTATCACAGGCTCACTTCTTGTATCTGCAAAAATGGTCAACATAGGGTTGGGTCACAGGTTGGGGTAGAGCACCTGCCTGTCTAGCATGCATGAGGATTTAGGTTCAATCCTCTTCATGCAAAATAATATGTAAGTAAACACCCAAATAATTGTGTCTCTTATGGATACTTAAGTTTAAAAAACAATAGTAAAAACGTTTGGACCATCAGCTGGAGCTCACAAAAAGGAACAGTCACGTAGACACAGCCCATCATCCACCTCATTTCTCCTATAGAAGAATTTGTCCTTTCCACGCATCTACTGAGAACTCTGTGTTTCCTGCTACTCTCCAAGTGGTCTCTGTTTTAGTCACACACGTTAGTTGCACGTGCACCTTTTCAAAGTAAGAGATTTTTAAAATTGAACATAATTTCTACATTATCTCTCTTTTGACACAGTCTTACAAGTTTCTTCCGACATAAGTGGGTTCACTGAGGAGCAGAGAGGCAGGATGCTGGATGCATGTAGGCATGCAGTCTCAGAAATTTACAGACACGGCAGGAAAGTGGATCTGTACACTTAATAGTGTCGATTCTTTGTCTATAATGGAATCTGAAACAGAATCAGCACAAGATGACCAAATGGTTCAGACGCAAGTTGTTGGGTAGGGCCTCACAAATTGTGGGGGACAGCTGTTTTATTTTTTGGTTTTTTGGTTGTTTGTTTGTTTGTTTTTTTGAGACAGACGTCAGCTGGCATGCTCAGTGCTGAGTATTTGTGGAGTCCAGCTGACCCTCCATGGAGACGGTGACAGTAAGTGAGGTAGACAGCACCTGGGCGTCAGGAGCAGACAGGTGCCATCATCCTAGAGAAAATCCAAGCGAGATCAATAAAAATGATTAAGGGACTCACAGAATTGATTTCTGAGAAAAGATTAAGAAGAATAAATGTGCAGCTTGACACACAGCCCAGGAGGAATATGATAACTGGGTGGTCCATTGATGTATACGATGCTGACGAAAAGACATTCGCCAGGCACGAGGAGACAGATTCCCTAACAAGGCATCTGGGGACACAGTTTCCCCCAAGAAGTGGTGAGAAGCCCTGTCCCAGAAGCAGCAGGGACTCAGGTGCACAGATGTTTTCTGAACTTTGCTGGCAGGGCAGAAAAATGAACAAGACCACCACATATTTTTAATGTGATTTTCTTAATTCCTAGGAGCACGGGAATGAATGAGAGCAGAATTACAACTTCAGCCAAGGTCTTGTTTTGAGACTAATGACATTGTAGGACTCAATTAACATTGTTTAGGCTGCGTCATTAAAATCAAGGGATGGAGAAGAGCCATTGGATCTAATAGACATATCTATGCCCTAAGAATAAATAGATAAATTATATATATATATGTGTGTGTGTGTGTGTGTGTGTGTGTGTGTGTTATAAATGTCTATATGCATAACAGAGTTCTACATGGCAAAAACGTTTATTTAAAAAAGGTCAGTTTCCAAAGTGGCTTGTGAGGTGACAGAGCTCCATGGTGAGTTACCTTTGCCCTTTGTTCTGGCAGTTTTCAGAGACACCTCCTAAGCCAAGTGTGAGTCATCTTTTGCTGGCACTGCAAGAGCCATTTTAGCTAAGCCACACTTCAGGGTTGTTACTCTTCAGGCTTCATTATGAAGCTTCAGAGGAAATGACGTAATCCACTGCAGTTCACAAGGACTGGCAAGTGGAAGAGGCTTACAGGCATGGCACACCATGTGTTTATTCTTTAAAAGTCACAAAACTTTGCAATACAGTCCCTCAGGAAGAAAATTTCTCTGTGATGAATGGGGGCGAATGGCTGGAATTATGCCCTTCTGGTCTGAAACATCCTTCACATATTTATTGCAATAATGAATGTATAGAGAACACTATACATTTATTACTATATCACACATTTATTTATATTACAAAAATGATGAATGTTTAGTGGTCATTTTTCATACTTTCCTTATGGTTCAGGGGGACCTTTTCATAGACACCATAGTAATAAAATGTGGGAAGGAGAAAATGACTGTGGAAAAGTGCCAGATGGCATTGACCTATGTATTTTCCGTAGCAGAACCTCATGGTGTGACTTAGATTTACTTTCTGCACTATTGAAAGGATGCAGGGGTTAATGTACCACCTTTTTGCTGCCTGAGGACTGAAGAGAAACTGAATTTTCCTCCTAAGTGAACTGTACATTGGATATGTGTTGTCCTGGCAGCCTGCTGCCTGCTGCTTCCCCACGGAGAGGGCAGAGCTCCACTCGGCATAGAAGTCTGGACTAAGTTGCCTTAAATGTCTGGTACCAAAGTTAGCACTGGACAGACTGCTGTTCGCAGATTTTTCCTTTTGCCTTTCTGTTTTGCATGTAATGTATGACTGCTTTCCTCTGCCCTGAAAATACTCATATTTGCTGCTATTGCTATTTTTGTGAATAATACTGGAACAGGTACAATGTAAGGGAGGCAGGATTTATTTGGGCTCATGGTTGAAAGGCATACAGCCGCCATGTCCAGGAATGCCTGGCAGCCAGTACCCCTGTGGCAGCAGGAGCAGGCAGCTCATCCTCTCACATTTCAGGAAGGACACCACCTAGCCTAGCACAATTTCTCCAAAGTTAGGTAGTTTGCCTTCTTTTTCCTCTTCCTTCATCCAGCCATACAATTTTGATATAAATATTATCTTCATTCTATTCTGATGACAGCAACATCTTGACTTGAAAAGTCAAGAAAGGTCTCCTTTTTATAATGTCATTTTGTAAGTATTGACAACTCCGTGGTATGTCCTTCAAAATGGTACCACACAGAAGAGGGCTCTGTTCTCAAAGTCCCTCTCCTAAGCTCCCTCATCCCCTGGCAATCTCTAATAATTTGTTTTTAATCTTAAAGTCTTCCCCTTCTTGTGATATACAATAGCATACACTCCAATACCTTTTCATTCATCTTTCTTTTGCTTAGATAAATGAAGCTGAGATATCTGTTATTTCCTGAATCAATTATCTCTTCTTTCTTATAAATGTTATTCCGTTACACCAACGTAACATTCATTCACTTTAAGATATTTTAGCTATGTTAACCTTTGATTGATAATGGGGGGATGTCCATTTCATTTTGGATAGATTTCTAGGAGAGGATTTTTGGGTTAACTTTGTAAGAGGACACTGCCAAGCCGTCTGCCAGTGTGGCCATACTGTGTCAACATCTCTGCCTACACGGAAGGAGGATTCTTATTGCTGGTATCCTGAACGACATTGGGCCTTGCCAGTCTTTATGATTTTAAAGATGCTGGGGGTCATGTAGCATCTTTGTGATGTGAATGTGCACATATTTGATGATATTCGTCCTTGTAGTAAATGTGCTGTTAGGCGTCCATTTGTCATCATGACATCATTGGGAAAAATCCTCTATGAATATGTGTGTATTGACATTCTTACATCTTATCATTTTTCTTATAAAATTAATTTCAATTTTTTTTGCTCAGCAGCTTCTTTTGATTTCATTATAAATGTTTGCACATCCACCCACAGTTGGGAGAGATAGGAAAGTTTACTCTCCTTCATAGTAGTTAAGATCTAAGAAAAGCTTGCTACCCCGTTTCTGCCAACCAAAATTCTTGAAAAGGAACTGATGTAATTTCCTTCCCCACTTGTGATTTCCACAGCTCAAATTCACATGACTAAACACCATGAGTGGTAGATCACTGATCTGGTTGCAGATACATTTTAGTGAGCATTGCATTTGTAAATCTTGATGGCAAACGTTGCTTTAATGGCTTGGGAATACAATTCAAGAAGCAGCTATGAACTAGTTCTGAGAGCCTTATCTCAAATTAGAAGGATAAAGGTGTGTGTACTGTAAGTTCTAGCTAGAGCAATTAGACAAACAAAAGGATATCCAAGGGAATACAAATTAGAAAGGAAGAAATCAAAGTTATCACTATTTGCAGATAATAGGATAGTATACATAAGTGACCCAAAAAATTCCACCAGAGAACTACATCTGATAAACAACTTCAGCAAAGTGGCAGGATATAAAATTAACTCAAACAAATCAGTAGCCTTCCTTTATACAAATAATAAACAGGCTGAGGAAGAAG
>JADRCC010569826.1:1423-17236 GCA_019843855.1 Hylomyscus alleni | reverse complement strand
CTTTCTTTCTTTCTTTCTTTCTTTCTTTCTTTCTTTCTTTCTTTCCTCGAGATTTTATTCTGTCCCCCTGCCCCCTTCCACCCTCCAAATGTTCCACTTCCCATACTTCCTTGCCTCCTCCCTGTCTCCACGAGGATGTCACCACCCCTCTATCCTCAACCCCACCTGATCTCTAAACTCCCTGGGGCCTCCAGTCTCTTGAGGGTTAGGTGCATCATCTCTGATTGAACACAGACTCGACAGTCCTCTGCTGTTGGGCGCCTCATATCAGCTGGTGTATGCTGCCTGGTTGGTGGCTCAGTGTTTGAGAGATCTTGGGGGGTCCAGATTAATTGAGAGTACTGGTCTTTCTACAGGATGGCCCTCCTCAGCGTTTTTCAGCCTTTCCCTAATTCACCCACAGGGGTCAGCAGCTTCTGTCTATTGATTGGGTGCAAATATCTGCATCTGACTCTTTCAGGTGCTTGTTGAGTCTTCCAGAGTGCAGTCATGCTAGGTCTCTTTTTGTGAGCGCTCCATAGCCTCAGTAATGGTGTCGGGCCTTGAGACCTCCCCTTAAGCTGGATCCCAATTTGGTCCTGTCACTGGACTTTCTTTTCCTCAGGCTCCTCTCCATTTCCATACCTGTAATTCTTTCAGGTAGGGACAATTATGGGTCAGAGTTGTGACTGTGGGATGGCTACTCCTTCCTGATTTGATGCCCTGTCTTCCTGCTGGAGGCGGACTCTATAAGTTCCTTTTCCCTACTATAGGGCATTTCATCTAAGGTCTCTCCTTTTGAGTTCTGAGAGTCTCTCACCTTCAAGGTCTCTGGTGCAGGCTGAGGGTTCCCTCAACCTCCTACCTCCCAAGGGTGCCTGTTTCCATTATTTCCATTCTTTCTGCTGTCCCTCAGGGTTTCAGTCCTTTTCTCTCACCCAATACCAGATCAGGTTCCCCTCACCCTCCCCACCCCTATGCACTTTCCCTCCCAGGTCCCTCCCTCCATCCCCACTTGTGATTGTTTTCTTCTCCTTCCTAAGTGGGACTAGACATTCTCACTTGGGCACTTTAGTTTGTTGACCTTTGTGAGTTCTGTGTACTGTATCTTGGGTATTCTGTACTTTTTTGTGACTAATATCCACTTATTAGTGAGTACATACCATGCATGTCCTTTTGGGTCTGAGTTACCTCACTCAGGATGATATTTTCTAGTTCCATCCATTTGCCTGCAAAACTCAGAATGTCCTTGTTCTTAATAGGTGAGTAGTATTCCATTGTGTACATGAACCACATTTTCGTATCCATTCTTCTGTTGTGGGACATCTGGGTTGTTTCTAGCTTCTGGAAATCACAAGTAAGGCCACTCTGAACAGAGCGGACCATGTCCCCCTGTGGCATGGTGATACATCTTTTGGCTATATTTCCAAGAGTGGTATTGCTGGGTCTTCAAGTAGATCTATTTCCAATTTTCTGAGGAACCTCCAGATTGTTTTCCAGGGTGGTTATACCAGTTTGCAATCCCACCAGCAATGGAGAAGTGTTCCTCTTTCTCCATATCCTTGCCAACACGTGTTGCCACCTGTGGTTTTGATCTTAGACATTCTGATTGATGTAAGGTGGGATCTCAGAGTCATTTTGATTTGCATGTCTCTGATCACTAAGGACCTTGAACATTTCTTTACGTGCTTCTCAGCCATTTGAGATTCCTGGTTTGAATTCTCAGTTTGTTTCTATACCCCATTTTTTGATTGGATTGTTTTTTGTTGTTGTTTTTGTTGTTGTTTGGGTTTTTTTGGTGGTTGGCTTCTTGAGTTCTTTATATATTTTGGATATTAGCCTATATTTTGGATATTAGTCCTTGTCAGATGTGGGGTTAGTAGAGATTTTTTTCTCAATCTGTAGGCTGCCAATTTGTCTTATTGACTATGTCCTTTGGCTTACAGAAGCTTTCCAGTTTCACGAGGTCCCATTTATCAATTCTTGTGATCTTAGAGCATGAGCCATTGGAGTTCTGTTTAGGAATTTTCCCCCTGTGCCAATGAGTTCAAGGCTCCTTTCCACTTTCTCTTGTATGTGATTCAGTGTACCTGGTTTTGTGTGGAGGTCCTTGATCCTCTTGGTCTTGAGCTTTGTGCAAGGTGACAAATATTGTGCTATTTTCATTTTTCTACATACAGACAGCCAGTTAGACCAATACCATTTATTGAAGATGCTTTCTTTTTTTTCCATTGTATAGTTTAGGCTTCTTTGTCAAAGATGAAGTATCTGTAAGTGTGTGGTTTTATTTTTGGGTCTTCAGTTCTGTTCTATTGAACAACATGTCTGTTTCTGTACCAGTACCATGCAGCTTTTATCACTATTGCTCTGTAGTACAGCTTGAGGTCAGGGGTTTGTCAGTCTTACTGCCTGTGCTAACTATCTTCTGTTTATAAAGTCTTTTCTTACAGATGATTTGAAGGCTATTTCCAACCTCCTCTTCTATCCTGTTCAGTGTGTCTTATTTTATATTGAGGTCATTGATCTGTGTGGAGTTGAGTTTTGTGCAGGGTGATAATTATGAATGTATTTACATTCTTCTACGTGAAATCATCCATTTTGGCCAGCACCATTTGTTGAAAATCTGGTGTCTTTAGGTGTGTGGATTTATATATGGGTCTTCAATTTGAATCTCTTGATCAATGTGTCTGGTTTGGAGTCAATACAGTGCTCTTTTTATTATTATAGTTTGGTAATATCTCTTGAAATTAGAGATCATCATACCTCCCTCAGGTCTCTTACTACTCAGTATTACCTTTTAATTAAGTGTGATAAGGCTTTGTTAATCTTTCTGTTTTTCTCAAAGAACCAATTGTTTGTTTCATTGGTTGTTTTGTTTTGTTTGTTGGTTCCAATTTCATGGATTTTAGTCCTAAATTTGTTTGTTTCTTGCCATCTATTCCTTTTGAGTGTAATTTCTTCTTTTTGTTCTAGAGCTTTCAGGCATGCTATTGTTAGTATAAAATCTCTTCGTCTTTTTTTCTTTTTAAATCTAGGCACTTAGTACTATTAACTTTCCTTTTAGAACCACCTCCCTGTAAGTTTTGGTATGTTGCATATTCATTTTTTTTCAATTCTAGAAAGCCTTTAATTTCTTTATTGACCTCTTTGTATTTGTTTCCATAAATTTGTAAACTTTCTGTTCATTCTGTTAGTGTTGATATCTAGCTTTAGCCCATAGTAGTTAGAAAGAACGCATGGTGTTATTTCAATTTCCTTCTATCTGTAGAGACTTGCTTTGTGTCCCAATATGTGGTCAGTTTTGGAAACAGTTCCAAGAAGTTCTGAGAAGAGGATATATTCTCTTGTGTTTGGATGAGATGCTCTAGAAATGTCTGTTAGGCTCATTTGGCCTGTAGCATCAGCTAGTTAAGCATTTCTCTGTTTAGCTTTTGTCTGATGACTATCTATTGGTGAGAGTGGATTATTGAAGATTCCCAGAATCTCATAGTGAGGGTCAATATGTGATTTAAGCTGTGTCTCTTACAAAATTGGGTGTCCTTGTGCTTGGAACATAAATATTAAGAACTGAAATGTCTTCTTCGTAGATTTTTCCATTGATGAGTATGTAGTGTCCTTTCTTGTCTCTTCTCATTAGTTTTAGCTTGAAGTCTATTTTGTCCAATATTAATATGGATACACCAACTTGCTTCTTAAGTCTATTAGCTCAGAATATTTTTCCATCATTCTATCCTGAGATAATATCTGTTCTTGAAGTTTGGGTGTATTTCCTGGATGCAGATGAAGGATGGATCCTATTTTCACATCCACTTTGTTTGTGTCTTCTTCTTGGGAACTTGAGATCACTGATGTTGAAAGTTATCAATGAGCAATATTCATTGTTGATTCCTGTTTGGTCATTGCTAAGTATTGATTTGTGTGTGGGGGGAAGAGAAATAGAGAGAGAGACAGAAAGAGACAGACTGAAAGAGAGAGAAATAGAAACAGAGAAAGACAGACAGAGATAGCGAAACAGAGAGACAGACCAAGAGAGAAAGACTGAGAGAGAGAGAAACAGAGACAGAAAGAGACAGACTGAGAGAGAGAGAAACAGAGAGACAGACTGAGAGAGAAACAGAAACACACACACACACACACAGAGAGAGAGAGAGAGAGAGAGAGAGAGAGAGAGAGAGAGAGAGAGAGGGAGAATGTTTCCCTTTTTCTGATTTGCTCTTTGGGATTAATTTATTCCTTTTGTTTTCTTGAGTATGGTCAAACTCTTTATTTTGGAGTTTTCCTTCTAGTGCCTTCTGTGGGGCTGGATTTATAGGTAAATGTTGCTTAAATTTAGATTTATCATGGAATATCTTATTTCTTTCCTCCATGGTGACTGAAAGTTTTGCTACATCCAAGGTATAGCACTCTGTGTGGGCATTTGTGGTCTTTTACAGTCTTCAGCACACTTGTCTGTGCCTTTCTGGATTTTATCTTCTCAATTGAGAAGCCAGGTGTTTATCAAGTCAGTATGTCTTTATACATGACTTGGTCTTTTTCCCTTGTAGATTTTAATACCATTTCATTGTTTTGTACATTTAGTGTTTGATTTATTATGTGCTGACGGGACTTTTTTTTTCAGGTATAGTCTATTTGGTGTTTTGTGTGCCTCTTGAACCTTGATAGGCATCTCCTGCTTTAGGTTAGGAAATTTTTCTTCTATGACTTTGCTGAAAATATTTTGTATGCCTTTTACCTGTTTCTTTTCCTTCTTCTCCTTAGATTTGGTCTTTTCACAGAGTCCTAGATGTTCTGGATTTTGAGCTAGGAATTTAACATTTTCTTTTAATATCTGAGCTAGGATTTAACATTTTTCTTCATTGAGGTGTCCATGTCTTATGTCATATCTTCAGTTCCCTGATAGTCGCCGTTCCAGCTCCTGTGTTCTGCTGATGAAGCTTGCCTCTGAGTTCCCTGTTTAAGTTTCTAAATTTTTCATTTCCAGATTTCTATCAGTTTGGATTTTCATTATTGATTTTATTTTCACTTTCAGGTCTTGAATGATTTTATTGGTTTCCTTTACTGTTCACAGTTTTATAGGTTTCTGTAAAAGATTTATTAATTTTCTCTTTAATGAGCTCTGTTATTTTCATAAAATCTGCTTCATGGTCTTTGTCTTGTGCTTCAGCTATGTTGCAATACTCAAGGTCTACTGTGGTATATATTGCTAGGCTCTAGTAAAAACATTTTTTCCTGACTGTCATGGGTCATGTTTTTAGCTTAACTCTAGGCATCTGGGTATAATAAACTGTAATTCAAGGTGCTGATATCTGGTCTTGTGTTTGTTGGAGGTTTCATTCCTTCGTTCCTGTTTTCTCTCTGGTTCTTTGGAAAGGGCAGTGGCTATGTGTTGCTTGGTAGGAAAATTCTTCTGGAGTCCTGATAGGTATATCTATCAGGGGTTCTGGGTAAAATGTGTTTCTAGGTATTGGAAGCTGGCAGTTAGAAATGGGAGTTCACTAGGTTGAGGGGGATGAGTATGTTCAGGGCAGTGTGCCACCAAGAACTGCTTAGTCCCCTGGGAATTGGGACAGAGAGTGACCAGAGGCATAGTGGGTTGTCTGCTATAGGGCTTGAAGTGAGACTCATGGATTTGACTTCAAGGAATGAAAGATGATGTGATGTTCTGCAGTTAGCTCACCTACTTTGGTGGCTAAAATTGCCCATGTGTTCCCAGAGGAAACCTGTTAGAGTTGGGGAGCTAGGCTAAAGCAACGCCTCAAAAGAAGGAAGTTTATGAGGAATGAGCTATGTGATCCACTCAGAAGTGGGGCTGGGGAGCAAGGCTGCCACCTCTTGGTCTGTTACTGAACTGGGAATAAGACTGTCATTGGTTTTGGAAACAGAGAGGTAGAGACCTACATGATCTACATCTAGCTTCCTGCTTCCCTGGACAGAGCAGCCTGAGGCTTCCCAGGAAATGTCTGCTGGAGATCGGAGCTTGGATAATGCAATCAATTTAGTGAGGGCAGTTAGGACAGAAGATCTATGTGGTCCACTTAGTGATGGGGGAGAGAAGAAGGGGAGGCCTCAGCAGGTTGTCTGCTATAGGAATAAAGATGAGAGTAAAGATCAAAGGCAATGTTTTCTTAACCTGTAAGCTATCCTTCCACTACCACCTGACAAAATAGATTCCGTTTTAGTCCCATTCTTCAGTGGAGAAAGCTGGCTAAGATGCTAAATGCTTGCCCACTCATGCTGACATATCCATACTCAGGTTGTCCATCTGCCCTTGCTCTTCCACCTTGAGAGAAATGTGATGTCAAGTAATTAGGTCCTTTTTCAGCTTTATTGAAATAGTCTGGAAATATAAATATATTTCAAGGGAACAAGATGAAGTATTCATATACTTCTATATTTAGGAATAGTTACGGTCAAGCTAATTAATTGCCCGTTTATCACTTCCTGCAGTTATTGCTATTCTCTTTCCATCTCTCTTGTTTCTATTCTCTTTTTACCCCTTCTTTTCTTCTTTCTCCCTCACTGCCCCCTTCTCTCCCTTTTGAGAGAGTCCACTTAAAATTCTGGTAAATCTTAGTGATAGATCATTTTAGCTGTAGGAACATTGCTATATATCAAATATCCCTAGAATATTGTTATCTTGGGTAAGTGAAATTTTGTATTCTTTGAGTCCTATTTTCTTCTTATCCCAGCCCTTGGCAATATCTTTCCTTTTGTTTATCTGTCTTTGGTTTATTTCTCTTAACACAATATCCTCTAGGTTGCTTAAAATGAGATTCCCTTCTATTTAAAAGCTGAGTATTTCCCGTTAGCATGGATGCATATACATATCTATTCTCTTTATCCATTTTTAAGGTTGTTTCTATACCTTGGCTTTTATGAATAATCTTGGGTGGGCATGAAATGCTAATTTCACTTTGAGGTATGCATGTTATTTTATTTGTCTGTAAATTAGTCCTCTTCCATTATCTATAAGGACCATATTCAAAGAACTGGAAGCAGATGCCTGAAATCATATATAATGCTAAATCCTACATATTCTTTTGTTTCTGTTGTATAAACAAGCTATGAAAAGTTTGATCTGTAAGTTAGGTGCAGTAAGAGCTAAACAACAGTACCTCATGCTAAATTAGGAAAGGTACAACAACATAATAAAAATAATGTGCCTTGGCCCCTCTCAATGTACTTTGTTGTACTGAAGTCACCTTTCTTGTCATGTGTGAGATGATAAATTTCCTTGAATAATGTGATAGAGTGAAGGTATTGATAGAGAGGTTACAACCTGCCTTAGTCTAGTTTGTGATTCAATGCCAATTGATGTACTAACTAAATGGCTCCTAAATCCGTAAAGGGTAGGTAGAACACATTGCATGGATGCAGTGGAGAAAGGATGCATACTGAAGATGTCATCACGCTATCGTGCATGATGTGTGGTTCATTTTTGGTATTTTACATTTAAGTTGTCAAACTGTCCTTGACTGTTGGTAACTGAAACAGAACAAGGCAAGGATTATTCACTGTGAAAAGAGAAGCAGCTTATAAAGACAAAGACAATCAAAAGAGACTTGACTCTTCACGTCCATTGGGCAGAATGTTCAGTATGGCTGCATCTCATGTGATATTTTCATTCCAGATAGAGAAATGAGTTCAGTGAGCCTGCACATTATTGGCTGGATAAGCGTGCTTAGAGAGTGTGTGCGTGTTTACTGTAACTGTTTAGCTATCAGATGAGTGCAGGGGCATGTGCAAATGAAGCTTTGTGGATGTGTTTCAGAAACCAAAATTACATTTCAACTGAAAAGCTCTTTTTTCCCAGTTCCTCTAAGACATTGTCTTTCTCTCTTGCTTTTTAGATCACATAATTCAGTCTTTTCTTTTTTGCTTTCCTCATTTCAGGCAATGTTCAGTCTTTGTATGGTGGAAAGTGGAGCCGATGAAGTAAATTTACGTGGCGTGACCAGCCTGGGCTTAAAGCAGGCTCTGGAGTTTGCATACACAGGACAGGTACGGGTGCCAAAAGTGATATAAGCAGCTTTGCTTATTAACTCTGCTCAACCAAAGGTACTTATCTTCAATGGATACCATTTAGTTGCTGTATATTATGCTCATTTTAATATTTAAAAAATTCACATCTGCTTAATTTTATAACTGACATAATGGACTGGTGAGTAAAGTCATTTGATTTTTAGTGTTATTCAGAAACATAGCATTTTAATCCGAACTATGTGGTTCTGAAGATTGGTTTTTCATGATTCAAAGTACTCTCATAAGGGAAAGAGGTACAGTTTGTTGAATTCTAGTTATCGCCTAAGCTCAGTGACCCAGCTATGGCTTTATTGTATAAAAATCAAGAATGAGACAGGGCAAGAACTATAGCCCAGTGGTAGAGTGAACAAGACCCATAGCCACAAAGAACAAAGTCCAAATTCTTAGTTAGAGTTATTATTGGTGTGATGAAACACCATGACTAAAATCAGGTTGGGGAAGAAAATGTTTACACCATAGTTCATCATAGGAGGCAGTCAGGCCAGGAACTCAGAGTAGGGCAGGAACCTGAAGGCAGGAGCTGATGCAGAGGCCAAGGAAGAATCCAGCTTATTAGTTACTGTCCATGGCTTACTCAGCCAACTTTCTTATAGAACTCAGGGCCAGCTCAGTAGGGGTCCTGTCCACAATGGGCTGAGGCCCTCCTCCATCAATCACTGATTAAGAAAATGTCCTGTATGCTCGTTTGTCTACAGTCTGATCTTATAAAGGCATTTTTTTTTTTATAATCGTAGTTCTCTCCTCTTAGATGCTGGTGTTTGTGTTAAGCCAATATTAAATAAGTGGACACAATTGGCCTCTTATCCACTTGACATGCACTATTTAATTATAACCTTTCACTTTTAGTTTATCCCCAAGATCTCATATTGATAAATATCACAATATAAAGCACTACAAACTTAAAGTCCTACAGTATTTATAAACTGCAACACTTTAAAAATTCAATATCTTTAAAATATCCAATCTCTTTTAAAACACAAAATCTCTCAAAAATCCAGATTCTAAATCTCCAAAATGTTTTTAATAGTTCCAAGTGGCTGTTTGTAAAAGCAATAATAAATACTTTCTTACTCCAAGAAGGAAGAACCAATCTGAACAAAGCAAAACAATAATCCAGCAGTATAAATCTCAGCATCAGACTTCTGGGATTCACAGCTTTCTGGGTTCCTCCAAAGGGATTGCCACAGCATGCACAGCTTGTCTAGTAGGCTTAGGCCAGCTCAGTTCCATGGTTGCTGATATCCTTGATGCTCCTCCATGGTACTAGTGTCTCCAATATTCTGGGGCTTCCTGCTGTAACTGGGCTGCATTTTTTATCAGAAGCCTCTCCCGGACTCTCTTTTGGGACTCCAGCCCTGTTACACAGTGACATGTCTCAACTGCTCTCCATGATCGCTTCATGCCTTAAAAGCCAGTACACCTGAGTCACTCTTAGAATAGCAAGGTATTCAACATGAGATACATCCTTGGCTCCCTCTATAATGCAGCTTCTGTGTGCTGATTGCTGATTATGAGGAAATATTTCCCCAAAAGACTACACTTCAAAGATGCTGATCTCTTCTTAATCACAGTGGACTCTTCAGCCTCAGTAGACCAGCATCCAATGCCCTTGCAAAACAAAGATTTTACTTTAATGGTTGTGGTCTTTTGTCAGTTAAACTGATTCTTCAGCTGCAGCTGACTAGATACTACAGATTCTTAACACAGATGGCCCAGTAGAATCTTTGCTTTCCTCTGAAACTTCACAAGTCAGATTTCCAATGTCTGCATTTCTCTCAATACTCTTATCTTCCAACCTCCCACAGAGCAGCTTACCAAGCTCTCAACACTCGATGACTTTTGTAGCCCAAAGTTCCAAAGTCCCTGTATAGTCCACTTAAAAACCGTATGATCAGGTCTGTCACAGCAGTATCCCACTCCTGGTACCAATTTCTGTATTGGTTAGATTGCTGTGATGAAACACCATGACCCCAAAGCAACTTGGGGAGGAAGTGGTTTATTTTTTCTCACTCTCCCATATTGCTATTCACTAGAAAGTAGTATGGCCTGGAATCAAAACATTGCAGTAACTTGGAGGCAGGAGCTGATGTGGAGAACTGCTGCTCCATATATTTCTCATCCTACTTTCTTATAGAACTCAGGACCACAACTCCTGGGATGGGGCCACTTATATCAAACACTAATTAATAAAATACTCTACGAGCTTACCCACAGCCTGATCTTGTTTGGACATTTTCTCAATTGAGGTTCCTCCTCTCAGATGACTGTAGCTTGTGTCAGGTTGACCTCTAAAACTAGGTAGGCATCACAACAATAAAGTCTCAAGATTTGAGGGTTATGGTAGAAGCAGAGAACTCACACAAAAAAAATGGACCTGGTCAGTAGGGACCACCGGCACAGTGTTTCACAGAGAAGATGGTATTTATATCTTGAAGAATGTGAGGTTTACCTTTTCTCTGAATTTTTTTAGATGAATATGATATTCAGAAGTAGAGCGATGGCTCAGTGGTTCAGAGCTCTGCATGATCTTCTAGAGAACCCAGGTTGAATTCCCACTACACACATGGTACCTCACAAGCATCTGTAATTCTAGTCCTAGGGGGCACAATACCTCCTTCTGACCTCTGTGGGCACCAGGCATACAAGAGGTACACAGACAGGCTTGCAGGCCTCACACACAAAAAACCACACACACAAAAAACTCACACACAAAAAACCAGTTTTTAAATTATATATTGTTCAGTTTTTTTTTTCTTGATCCAATACAGTTTGAGATGTATGCCTTGGCATTTAGAACTAAAATAGAAGAAGCAAAAATACCATATATCAAGTAAAACAAACAAAGGCAAAAGAGGATGTTGGATGTAGATTCAAGGTCAGCCTAGTCAAAGTTTATGTTTTAGGAAACTAAGTCAGGCAGCTATTATACAGTTACCATGCATTTTAGAGTACAGTTAGTAAATAATATGTTATGCTTTTGGCTCACATATATAAATTGATATATTAATTCTAAATTATTTCATAAGTATAGTTCCCCTTGATACCTGAATTATTGTTATATGTACATTGCATGTCTTCATGAAAGGAAATTGAGGCTTAGGTTCATGCGGCAGGGTCACAGTCCCTCAAGAGAGACCAGAAGGCTCTCAATGAGGGTGCACCCTCAGCTATAGTGAATACTCCACTTAAGATGGCACTACTGTGAGATGACTAACAAGGACAATGGCAGGTATGAAGTGGAGCCCGCTTCTTGTGTGTGCTATGGATGCAGAGCCAGAGTTGGGTTCAAGCTCCCTGGGAAGATAGTGAGTGAGTTCTAGACCTTTCTTGGACACTGAGCTACACTACTGGTGTTTGGTTTTGCTTTGATCTGATTGTTACTGTGCTCTGGTTTTTCTCATTAGCAAGTAAGTATGCAAGTAATTTTTTTAGTTTACAGGAACCTATAGCTGAGACACTTTGGAGTTTTAAAGAGACTGAAATTTTAAAGTGGGATTGGTAAAGCTATACTCAGTTTTATATTGTGATGTTACCATGAGATCTTAGGGAGAAACAGAAAAGAAACGGTCTTGGATTAACATTGATGAGTATTTGTATCAAGTGGACAAGGGATCAATTGTACTGATTTATTTTTGTCAACTTGACCCAAACTAAAGTCATTTGGGAAGAAAGAATCTTTTTTTTTCTTTCAATTTTTCAGTAATTTTTTCTATTATTTAAAAACATAATTCAACCATAAGGAAGGAATATTCTTTTTTTTTCTTTTTTTAAAGTTGTTTGGAAATCATAATGAGTTCCTTTTATCATTTGGGAATCATGAAAAAGAGCCCGGGGTGGTCTGACCCAGGCCCTGTGGGAGATGAAATCCTCTCAAGTTGGAGATCCAGATCTGTAACTGTCCTTATTTTCCTCTGCCATGAACACCTCCTCCAGGATGTGTCCCTGTAGCTTGCTTCCCACTAATAAGTGGCAGGTACCAGAGGGTGGGATTCGGGAGGGAATATTTTCAATTGTTTTTTAAGCAACCTGACTATATAAACCAGAACATGAAACTACTATAGATAGGCCTGCTTAATTTCTCCAAATGCACTCAAACACCATTTCCTTCCTATAAAGGCCTGGCTAAGTTAAGGGGACAAGAGGTGTCTCCAGAATGTTCCAGCAGCACTGCCAGAGACAAATGGAAGCTCTGAAGCTGTTTCCGGGAAGAAAGAATCTTAATTGACAAACACTCCTTTAGATTGTTCTTTTGGGTCATTTTCTTGATTAATGATTGACATGGGAAGGCTTAGTACACTAGGGTGGTGCCACCTCTGAGAAGGTCATTCAAGGTTAGGCTGAGCAAGCCATGGAGAGCAAGGAAGCCAGTAAGCAGCACCGCCTCACAGTTTGTGCTTCAGTTCCTTCCTCTAGCTTGCTTTCTTGAGTTCCTGCCCTGACTTCCCTCAAGGATGGACTATAAACTGTAAGCTAAAATAAACCCTTTTCCTACAAGTTGCTTCTGGTCATGGTGTTTGTCACAGTAGTAGAAAACAAATTTGTAGCAAATACAGCGACTTTTCTTAGGAAAAGGAAACTAACAGAAGGCCTCAGGCCTATTATGGTCTTGTGTTTATTCTTTTTGGAGACCAGAGGGCAGCTCTGGAGAGTAGTCACAGTGAGATGCTGCGGCTAGGGCATACAGCATCAACTTGGCTGCTCAGCTTGTGTCCTGACAGCATCTTGTCTCACAGAACACTGGAGGAGCGAGGGCATAGCGCCGGGTACTTCATGGGTTCTCGTTGACCTAATTTGTAAAACAATCTTGAGGAATATGGTGACCTCTCTTGAAAGGCAGCAAGGTCTGCTGGCAAAGCCTTGGATTTCAGGTAGATGCAGGAGAATCTCTGGGGTTCTAGGATAACTTGGTCTACAGAGTAAACTCCAGGATAACAGGACTACAGAGAGCCTATCTCAGAAAACCAAACCAGACCAGACCAGACCAAAGGAAAAGATCAAGGAGGTGCAATGGGCTAACTCAAATCATTCATCTACGTATTTTGACCTAGTTGTTGATATTCCCTAATTCCAGGTCTGTTTTTCTTTTTAAATGCCATCAAGAAAGAGACGTATCATGTTTACTAGGATCTTGTTTAAAGAGGCACAGAAGTACTTGGAGAGGTTTGTAAACAACTCCATATTGGGCAAAAGGGCCCCGGGTGCCTCCTCTGTCATTATGGTTTGAGTTTTCATTCTTATTCCCTCTGTGCCATTGCTCTGCTACAAACTGGCCAGTGAGGCAGCATTGCTTATAGCATCCAAGGAACTTTGGCTTCTTTTTTTCCCCTTTATTTTATGTGTATGAGTTCACTGTAGCTGTACAGATGGCTGTCAGTCATCATGTGGCTGCTGGGAATTGAACTCAGGATTGCCCCACTCGCTCTGGCTCCACTAGCTCTGGCTCCGCTTGCTCCGGCTCCGCTTGCTCCGGCATAAATCACTGTAGCTGTCTTCAGACGCACCAGAAGAAGGTGTCAGATCTTATTATAGGTGGTTGTGAGCCACCATGTGGTTGCTAGGATCCGAACTCAGGACCTTTGGAAGAGCAGTCAGTGCTCTTACCCTCTGAGCCATCTCTCCAGCCATGGAACTTTGACTTTTTAAACATTAAAATGAATATGTAATCGGGTTTGGTGGCACATACCTTTAATCTCAGTACTGCAAAGGCAGAGACCAGTGGATATCCGTGAATTTGAGGTTAGCCTGGTCTACATTGCTAATTACAGTCCACTCAGGGTTACATAGTGAGACAGGGTCGAATAAATGACCCTGTAGTAAATTTGCCTTGCGCCTGGGATACAGATGATTGCAAACCAATGTCTTACAGTATATCCAAGAAACGTGCAGAGATGACTTCTCATGCTGTGGAGTTGAAATTAGAGTCGAGCATAGAAGAATCTGGCATGTGGTCATATCAATGAAAGCATGGCTTTTCAATTACTTCATTGGGACTGATCATTATGGACTTTCAGTGATGGTTTTAACCATATATGAATATATATAGTGTGTATCATACATAAAGTATGTGCACATGTATATTCTTTATAGCTGTGCAGGAACACACACATGCACACACCACACACACAGTGAGTGCTGACAATTGATCATAAGTTTAGCCGGTTGTAGTAAGCATAGTATAAAATGAAGGTATTTTAAGTGTCTGGCAATTGCCACTGTCTTGGAGAGAAGTTTGGAGTACAGTGTGGGAGTGATGAATGAATACTGCTAAGTGCAACAGTGTGTGTGTGTGTTCCTCCTACACACAGCTCTGAGTACATCCTTCTCAAAATCATCCCACAGATTTCATCCGGGAAGTGTTGAAGAAAAGTCAAAATTTCCCCCAATGCTAATAGTTCTTCTGAACGGGTGCACACTCTCCCTATGCCTTCATAAACTCATGGCTCACACGCATATACTCATTGGCAAGCATTCTTCCCCTGTCTACACGCTGCTCACAAATTGCTTGAGCAAGGCTCAGGATCATGGTCCTTGTGGGGTCCTTGCTCAGCTACAAACAGCTGCTGGGACTGAAGCAGAGAAGATCCATGGGGTGGAAGTAACTGGCCTTGTTCCGGAAATGGTCACCGGAACTATCTGTCTTACAAGGAGGAAGAATGAACCCAAGAAAGAACCTACTGTCTTTTACTTCTCCTGGGGAGCAAGAAGATGGTTCCTATATTTTGGTCTCCTCATATTGCAGATCAGTTCGGAATAGAAGAGACATGAGAAAGACAAGATAGACTCAGGGGATTCTGCACTTCCTTTCCATTTAGAAAACTGCTCGCTCACAGAAACAAGCAGGAGATACGGCAACTCCCCCCCCCCCATATAGAAAAGGACTCACAGAAATAGGCATGTATTATATTCAGACAGATAGACAGACAGACAGACAGACAGACGAAAACCTCCATCTAGCTAGTAAAGAACATGTAACACTGAGGCTAGTTTATAAAGGAAAGAATGCTAGGAAGTAAGACAGCTAACCAAATGGCTCTAGAATAACCACTAGGACCTGAGTAGCTTAGTGCTAGCATGTAAGCAAGTAGAATTCAGGGCCATAGGTTTCCTGTTAAGCATTCTGGCTGTGAAGTTGACAGGGTGTGGCAAGTAATGTCCTGGATACGCTGTGTGCCCGGTGATTGGTTCTATTTTCATTTCCAGAGAGCTCTGTTTTCTGCTCCATCACCTGTAACCCGAGAGAGAAGCTCTAAAAGTAGGAGAATGTGTCAGACAATAGTGACACTTGTAGTCACTATCACTTTAAGCCATTCCCTGTCCAAATATTGCTAGCTTTGTCAGCTATGAGCCAGTTGTACAATCTGCTCAAGCAAAAAGGTAGTGTTGGCATCACCTTGCTCTCTTCAGTGGCCATGAACTCTGGCCCTGGCTTTGTGAGTTCAGGAAAGAATGTGTCTTTAGAGACACACATCCTTATTGCCTTTCTCTGATCCAGAGAATGCCTTAGTGTCACATGCAGTAGGAAATATTTTTGGTAACTCTTCCCATATGCAAGCCTTCTAGAAATTAAAAATAATGTGATATTCTCACAAATGAAGAATAGTCTTATATATAATGGCAATCATACAAAACTATTCACACAAGTGAGAGTTGAAAAATCAAAGGAAATTCTCCTTTAGTTTTCATGTTCTCATATATTGAGGGTTTTTTTTCCTGATTATTATTTGGTTTTTATAAGTTCACATGAGTGTGTGTGTGTGTGTGTGTGTGTGTGTGTGTGTGTGTGTGTGTGTG
>JADRCC010569824.1:0-10810 GCA_019843855.1 Hylomyscus alleni | reverse complement strand
TGATAGAATTAATCAGTTTGAATGTTCATTTTTAATAGCTCTTTCTCCCTTGAGCACACTCCTCGTGTGCTCACGAGGCCCCTGGGTACTACTCTTGAGTTTTGCTCAGTGATGGCAGGCGCTCCAAAAGTCTACTTTGCCCCGTGTACAGCATCCATATATCCTGTCTGAAACAAGCTTTTTGGGATCTGTCTTTACCCTCCCCGACCCCTCCTGGAGTTTATGTATCAGAAAGTCTGCTTTTTGAGAGAAGTCAGAAAACGTACGGTTCCATCTCAGTGATGAGAGGCAGACCTCCCATTAAAAGAAAGGCTGAGGAGGTTGGCACATAAAAGGGAATTGCAGCTGCTTAGTTGAGGCCTCTGAAAAAAAAAGATGCGGCCCAAGAATGCTTTCTGGCTGCGGGCCCGCAGCATTTTCAACCGATTGTGAAATGGAGAGATTTTCATCACATCGGAGACTTTACTTTTTAGTATCGTGTTGTTCTGATAGAGCAAACCGAGTGAGATTACACAGGTTGGCCCTGCTATCACAGGATCAGAGCAAGACAGCCTTCTGCTTGATGATACAATGGAAGTAAAAACTGAGTGAGGGTTTAGAAATATTTCTCTTCTCAAGGTTTTTTCCTCCCCCTACCACTTATTTTTTTTTTCCTTTTGTGCTATTCTGGAGACACTGAAAGTGCTTTGGGTGGATGAAAATTGTAGAAAGTTGTTTATGTCTTGTCTTAATTGTTTACCCAATGGCTTAACATACTATATATAAGTTCTTCATGGGCGGGGAAACCTGCTATTGCTGGTGTCCTCTGTGGCATGAATCAGCAACTGAGAACACTCTAGTCTCGTCTGTCTACCAACTCCATATTTTTAGCGTGACAAACTTTTCCTGGCTCCAAGCTGAGAGTGACATGTCACAATTAATCCCACTTAGTTGGTTTTCCCTCACCAATGGGGACCAGAAAGCCATCTTCCCTTTACTTGAAAAATGGTAAGTATTGATAGGTACTAATGATAGAACGGTCAGATTTACCACACATGAGCATAAATCCAAAGGGAACAGAACTCAGATGAATATGGAAAGCCCTCAGGTTTGCAGTCACCCACATACACTCCCCAAATGAAACCCTTCCTCTTGTGAAGTCCGCTTCTCGTTTCTATGAAGCAGCTAAGGGTCTCTCTAAGAGCTGCTCCACCTATAGAATTTCTTTTTTTCTTTTTTTTTTAAGAATAAACAAACTTTTATTTTAAAACAGTATTACATAAAGCAAAATATCATTTAATGCAACTTGAAGCTGCAATAAATCTAATCTGGCATCATAACTATACATAGAGTCAAAAGCAAATGATAAAATGTTCAATACAGTTAATAAGCCCCTACCAGCTCTCTGGTGTTAGCTTTACACGGTATAGCTTTCTTACAAACAACCAAACCTCCCACTGTCCCCCAACCTCTTCTCCCAACGTTTTCAAAGCTGCAAGCCCCTATAGAATTTCTTATTTCCCTCTTGTTCTATTTGTTGCAATGTAAGCTGGAGTCTGTAGGCAGAGTCTGGATTCCCAGCCCTTAGAACCTTCTTCAGTATGCCAGACTTAATTGGTTTCTGCTCTAAACATACATTGTAATCAGTGGAAGACATGTGGAGCTGCCGTGTGCAGCTGGCTACCCTTCATTAGTTCATAGTCTCTTGGTTCTCTGGACTTGTCACGATCCTTCCCCTTTTCCCTCAGGGACCTGGCTATCTAGAGTCCAAAAGGAAATGCTGGCATGAGGGGTAACTGGGCAAGTATTGGGATCTCATGACTCCAGTACTCATTAATTCTATTCTAACAGTCTTCTAGGTTTTGTGTAATTCCATTTCTGTCTGGTATCATATTCTTTCTCCCTGGACACCTTTCTTGAATGTTTCTTGAAGATGGTAATGAATTCTTTCAGTTGTTATTTGTCTGATAAAGTCTTTATTTCTACTTTATCATTTTGAATTATAAGCCTTGAACATATATAATTTTGCAGGAAGTAGAACACTGGGTTGACATTTTATTTCTTTCAGAGATTTTAAGATATTAGCCCTTGTTTCCAGTATTGTGTAATTCCTAATGAGAAATCTACTGTAAACTTTCTCTGGCCCCTTTTATAATTAATGAAGGATATAAAGAGTCTGTAATTTTATCATGTTGACAAGCCAAAAATTTAGTCTGTCACAGTTTCCCAAAAACTGGCAACAGACAAAAGACTCCAGAGTCAGAAAAATAACTACTTCTCATGGCCTGGCAAGTGAGAAAGCCTGGTGCAATTATTTCTTTCTCTCCCTCTTCCTTCTAGCTCTTAGAAGGCTGATGTTGTTGCATCTACATGGATCATGTTGTAGGATGCTGGCCTTAAAGAATTTAGATTTTTGTAATGAACAACATGAGTCAGCCCTTGCTGTCAAGACATTGTATCTTACAAGGCTATAAGCAAGTCCACTGTTTGCTCTGAAGAGAATAGTAATTCTGTTTTTACCACTTGATGTCATCTCTTGGCAAACATTTTTGAAAAGATATTGTAAAACGAGGGTAACCAGTGCTTGACTTTGAACACAGTTCTCTTGACAGGAACATGTTTTTTTTTTTTTTCCCTCTTTCTTTTGTTTGTATATGTTTTTTCCTTTTTGACTTGGTTACCTTCAGGATTTCCCAATTGAAAAGAAAAACATTATCCTTAAGGTTGGCATACAAAGTTTTGCGCTCCATTATGGTTTCATCATATGTCTAGGTCATTGGACTCTGTCCCCATCTGCAACTACCTACTCTCTTTCCCTTCTGCCTCCAGCTGGTTCTCTCCTGCTTAGGCCCCTTTGTCCTGCTTTCCTATCACACAGCTTTTGTTTTGATAGTTCAAATGTGCAACGCATAGGTGTGTATGCCTGTTGGAGTGTTTTCTGTTCCACTTGGATTTGAGTTTAGGTATTTATCATTGGTTTTGTGACACTCTTGGCTATTATTTTCTCAGCCATTTCTTTCTCCTGTTCTTACATGTATAGTTTTCTGATATTCCGGTTAGACATATGCTGGACCATATTGTCTTACCTGACAGTTACCGGATGTAATCTTTCCCTTTGTGTTTTATCCTGTGGAATTTCTGGTGATTGCATTAAGGTCACTGATTCCTTCTTGGAGTATATTGAGTGTGATGAAGCAGGTGCTAATGGATTGGGTCTCATGTGTTGATTGCTTGGTCCCTTTGACAGCACCATTTAGAGATGGGAGCCAATAAAAGGCCCTTGGATTATGAGGACTAAAATCTTACTGATGAGTTAATCTCCTGGGGTTGACATAATCAGCCACCCAGAGATGAGGCCTAGCTTCGGAAATAGGTCCTGAGGGCTATGCCTCTGAAGGGGTGTCATTTCCTCGGATCCTTCCTGCGTTTCTGCACCCCAGCAGCCATGAGTAAGTGATGTTAGATAGAGTCTGATCTTTGTCTCATTAAGGCCAAAACACCAGGAAGCCAAGTGACCATGGACTCACATCTCTGAACTCAAGGTCTGAACACCCCTCCTTTAATTTGTTTACTCCAGGTATTTATCTCACAGTGATAAGAAGCTGACTCATAATTCAGAATGCCTTCTTGATCTAGATTGTGTTTTCCACCTTTGGGATTTAAACTTGGTTATTTCTTATAGCTTCTATCTCATGCTGGAATCACCCATCTGTTGTAGCACGTGGTCTGTCTCTTCTGTTAAGGACTTTAACCTTTGATTCATAGCAGTTTTAAATTCTCCATTAGATACTTCTGCATCATAGCTGAATCTTGTCAGATAGCTAGCTCGTCTCATTCTTGGGAGTGCATTTTTTCCCCCTCAGCTTTTTACATGCCCTGTAATTTTTTTGCTTGAGAATCAAGCACTTTGTAGAAGGCAGGAAGACTGAGCTGGGCAGTTTTTATGCTTGGGAGTGAGTATACTTTTCTTTTAGGTCTTTAATGTGGGTGTTTCTGTTCACCCAGTGAGGAGTTGAATGAGGTTTCAAATTGGTGGTTGCTATGGTTACCCTCAGTGCTGACATACCTTAAACTCCTCTAGCAATACCTGTGTGTAAGTGTGAGGCTTTCCAGGATTTTCCCTTAAAGTCTGATCTACCCTCAGCCCTAGGTCTTCCTTTCGTGCCCTTTCTCAGTGTCCCTTGTAACAACTCTAGCAGTCTTCCCTTGTGACTTGTTAATTGCATCAGAGCTTGTTGATTTGGTGGTGGTTGATTTGAGGGAGGCTTGCCTTCTGGTGTTCTGATTAAATCCATGGTAGTAGAATACACAAGGACGTTTTCATACAAGTCTGCGTTGTACTCTGAGCATGTTGTTCCCATCTCCTCCCACTTATCATCCTCCTCATTTCCCATTAGTGCCGTTCTGTTTCACTGGATAGGTTACTTCTCCTCCCACTTATCATCCTCCTCATTTCCCGTCAGTGCCTTTCTGTTTCACTGGATAGGTTACTTCTACCATCACGCTATAGATACATACATACTTATAGAAAATACAAAAGTCACTTGTCATGACTTCTTGAGACAAAGCCTCTATGTATCTTAGGTTGGCTTCAAACTCATGATTTTCCAACCTCTGCCATTCAAACTCTAGGTTTATAAGTGTGGGCTATAAGTGCAGCTCAAGCTTCAGTCTTGATCTGTGTCCCAGACTTTTAGAAATGTGACCTTGATCCAGAGACTGCCCAACCTGGGGATCCATCCCATATACAGTCACCAAACCCAGACACTATTGTGGATGCCAACAAGTACTTGCTGATAGAAGCCTGTTATAGCTGACTCCTGAGAGGCTCTACCAATGCCTGATGAATACTGAGGTGGATGCTCACAGTCAACCATTGGACTGAGCACAGGGTCCCCAATGAAGGAGCTAGAGAAAGGACCCAAGGAGCTGAAGGGGTTTGCAGTCCCTTAGGAGGAACAACAATATGAACTAACTAGTACCCTCAGAACTCCCAGGGACTCAACCACCAACCAAAGAGTACACATGGTAGGACCTACGGCTCCAGATGCATATGTAGCAGAGGATGTCCCTTGGTCCTGACAAGCCTCCGTGCCCCAGTGTAGGGAAATGCCAGGGCCAGGAAGTGGGAGAGGGTGGGTTGCTGAGCAGGGGGAGGGGGAGGGTGTTTTCAGAGAGGAAACAGGAATGGGGATAACATTTGAAATGTAAATAAAAAAATATCTAATTAAAAAATGGAAAAACAATAGAAATGTGGTCTTCATAAGTGTCACCCCCACCTCGCTGTAGTTGATTCTGGTATGTTTTTACTGCTTCTGTTTTTGTTTTTTGTTTTTTTTTGTTGTTGTTGTTTTCTTCTTCTGGATGTAACTTCATCAGTACCCCAGGAGTCACATTTTACTTTTTATTACCTTTCTGTACTGCTAGTTCCGTAAGGTGATTTGGCAGAAGCACCTGGATGGACTTTCATGTTCCTCCTACCTTAGTTGCTGCCATCTTCTTTTAGATCGGAAATGTGAAAATCTCCTATGTCCACTCTGGCATTTTCCTAATGATCATATGGTGGGATGTATGGAAATTGTACACTCCTCGTCTTCACCTGCAAAGGTTCCTCAACGCAGTACCACCAACCATTGCTTGGCTTTTATTAACTGCCAACTTTTTGCGACTGCATTCTAATTGTTATCTGAATGCACTAGCCCCAGCCAAGCATGTGTCTTACTCTCCTCTCTCTCCATAGGCACGTACTCTCTTCATGTATCAAATTATTTGATTGTTTTGTGACTTCAGCTCTTGAACATGCCTTCCTGAACCAATGCATAGTCTTGCATGCAGTGATGTGCTGGCGGTATAATTTCTGGTAGATCAGAAAGAATAATCTTTAGGGATGGGACAGAGAAAGATTGGTCAACTTCAGGGGGACAAGGCAGCCTGAAAGGGAGGAAGACTTTTGGAGGTTGTGCTCCAAATGTTTTTGACATCTTAGTGATTTGTTGGTCTTGAAATGACTGCCTCTCTCAGGGTTAGCCAGTTCCTAGAAATGGTAAAGGAGAGTGCTTGCAAACAGCAAGCCCAACAGTCCAGGACTCTTGAGACCATACCATTGTTGGGAAAATGGGATCACCTTCTATAGTCTTAGTCATAGCAAGGCCAGGAACTACAGAACTAGGAAGTTTACAGTAGTTCAATTTTCACTGAAATTACTCAAGGTAACTAATCCTACCATGCCTTTTTATGTAGTAACCACATCAAGATGCTTGCCCGTGTTCTCCCCTTGTTCTCTGTATTGCCTGAGGGGCCACAGTATTTCTCATTGTGATTTGCTTTTCTTGTAAGGTTGAAGAATTTGAGTAATTTCTTTTTTTATATGGTAGGTCAGAACTATGAGATTGCTTCATTTAGTAATAACGTAAAAGTAGACTTACATTTTATGAATCTTGGGACTCACCCAGATCTACTCTATCATGGTGCATTGATGTAAGCATTGGTGTAAGTGGTCCAGATTTAAGAGTTGCAGGACAGTTAGTTGTCTTAGTGCAATAACTAGCATCAAACTTTAGGGCAATATGGACAATGTTTAAAGCACTTTCCTAATTGCTCTATGTTATTTACTTGAGGGGACAGGCATACTTCGACTAAAAATATTATTGATAAGTTCCGAGTTTTCACAAGCATTAATATAGGTGAGACAAACAAAAGTGAGGTCATGTTATGTGACAGCTAAAGGTAGATTTGATAAGCTTAGATAAGAAAAGAAAGATAGATTAGGTAAAAGAAAGATTAGATTAGGTTCATGGAGGTGATGTTATAAAGTACAAATTTAATGGAAAATTTAAGTTTCCTTTTAAGAAGATCAAATATGCTCATCCAGTCTTTCCTTTGAAAGTATTAATGTGGAAAGGTTAAAATGCATATAAGTCTCATAATACGCCGACTCGCTGTTTATTTATTCACTTTGTGCTTGACACATTATGTGGTTTTTCATTATGTACTGCCTTCTGACCTGGAATTCACTACATAGCTCTGTTGGATCATAAATTTGTGATTCTCCTGCCTCAGCCTTCAAGAGTTCAGAGATTAAAGGAATTGGCTACCAGGATGGGGGGTGGGGAGGGGGGGGAAGCTGTAAATAGCTAAAAAGCAGTAACTAAAAGAAACAGGAAGGCTTACTGTGGTAATAAAAGTTTGAACTAGACTTAGATCATTGTTATTCAAAAGTGGGTGCTCCTCTCACCAGTACCTCATAGGTGAGAAAAATGCTACTTTTCTTTAAAAACATGAATCTAATTGATCAATAACTTTCAATTTTATTCTTTAAAGTTTTGGTTGTATTATCATCATTGTGAGTATTTGATATGTGTGCATGTGATTGCATGTGCCATGACATGCATGTGGACATCAAAGGGCAATTTTCTAGAGTTGCTTCTTGCCTTCCACCTTCTTATGGGTTCTGGGAGTTGAATTCAGGTCATCAGGCTTTGGGCAGTAATTGCCTTTAAAATGGAGCCATCTCAACAGCAGGGTTTTTAACACCAGTAGATGGGAGGGGCTATATCTTTTTTGTTCAGTCCTTTCTCTAAAGCTGGAGTGTACCTGATTTTGATTTTGAGTCTAGTAGGATATTTCTGACCTTCAGAAAACAGCTTCTAAGTATTCTCAAAACATTCCCTCTCTATGTGTTCATGCGTGTACCATGGCTTCTAGTTCTGTTGAAGTTGTGCCATTTGTCCTGGCTGCAGGTGAATGTCCACGTCACTTGGGCGCCTTCTGGGCTGAGGTATGGGATAGCAGCTGGAGGTTTATCTTTACTTTCCCCCGGGGGCTTCGCAGTGGAGATTTGTGTTGGAATATCGGGCATTTGTCATTTGAGTTCCCAAATAACTTTGTAGTGCAGCCATCACCCGCTTACTCCGACATGACTAAGAAATACATTGCTATTGTCTTAAGCTTTGAAATTGTGGGGGGTTAGTTTGTTGCCAAAGGAAAATGAAGTTTATAATGATAAGTATATTGAGGTAGTCTGTGAAAGATCTGGGGAAGTAAGATTTTATATGTATATATAATATAATCTTAAGATTATATATATATATATATATAATCTTACTTCCGCAGAAGGAACTGATAGAAGTATCTATTTCTAGGTCAATAAAAACCCAAAATCTATCAGGTATTATGTAGTTCTAACTGAGACCTTGGATTTTGTCAATAAATCTATAGGAACCAGAAATGTCTGATTCTCTTGCTTCAGATTTTCTGTTGCCCTATTGGGTAGAGAGTTGGAGATCATCACTGTAAAGACCGGACTGAGATTTGCAGCTGGCCGTCGTCCTCTGGTTGTGCCACTAGCAGAGGAGAAATTGTCCCGTCCTCAAGAATAACATGTTTATTAAGTCAGCTCTTTGTTGTTATTGTTGTTACAGGGATGGGAATTAATACTTGTTTGGTGAGCGTATTAAAATGGCTCATCCACTCTGCTTCTCATCCAAAGCTCTTATCTCTGCTTCAAGTCTGAAGCTTGCTGGGGCTGAACATGAAACAAGACAGGGGGAAAAGGTACCTTCCTCCCCCCCCACCCCCCGAATGCTCGACACAAGTCCACTTTTCAGGCTTCCTAGACTATGAAGAAATGATTCAGAATGTAAATGTATTCTTATTTTGCAAATTGGCACGACTGTGAAATTTTATATTTTAATGATCTTCTCTGGGAATCCCCCAAAGGGGTCAGTGCCAATTTTATTAAAACAACCTCTTTTTGGTGCAGGAAATTTAGCTCGGGGGTAATGTGCATAAGGTTTGGTTTCCACTCAAGACTCAAACAAAAGAAAACAAACAAAAGAAAATTTAAAAGAACTTCCCCCCCCCCCCAAGGGTGATCTTTGTGTGTGTGAGTGTGTGTACATACATATGCTCAAGCACATGTGCACTCGTGTATACACACAGACACAGACACACAAACAGACACACACACACACACACACACACACACACACACTTTTTTTTATTAGGTATTTTCTTTATTTACATTTCAAATGTTATCCCCTTTCCTGGTTTCCTCTCCGGTAAAAAAAAAAAACCAACCCTATTCCCTCCCCCTTCCGCCTGCTCACCAACCCACCCTCTCCTGCCTCTCTTCTTCCTGGTCCTAGCATTCCCCTACACTGGGGCATAGAGCCTTCACAGGGCCAAGGGCCTCTCCTCCCATTGATAACTGACTAGGCCCTCTTCTGCTACATATACAGCTGGAGCCATGAGTCCCACCATGTGTACTATTTGGTTGGTAGTTTAGTCCCTGGAAGCTCTGGGGGTACTGGTTAGTTCATATTGTTGTTCCTCCTAATACACACACAGATTTTAAGACAAGATTTCATGCAGACAAGGACAGCCTCAAACTCTGTAACTAGCTTAAGACCACTGTAACCCCCTGATCTTCCTGCCCCATCTCTCTGGTGTTGTGACTGTAGGCATGCCCTGTGCCCTGTACATATTAGCAGGTGCTCTACCAACTGAGTTATATCCCCACCTCCCTGTGGGGTCTTTTGAATTGGTTTTGTATATAACCCGGCATCGTCAGTGTCTTTTAATAAACTTTCCTCACTAACACTGCTCTATTTCCCTACTTTGACGATGTGATAGAAGCTGGAAAACCAGGCTTTGTCAAATGTAGACACATATCTAGATGTATATGCCACATAATCATGTGGGAAGACACTGGGCTGTTGATGAAATTCTTTAGCAAGAATGCCTTCTGCTTTACAGTGTAAGGTGACAATACTCCTGATACGTGTGCGCTCAGGTAGATAAGGGGAAACTTTCTATTAGTGCTTTTGTACTGTCCTCCGCGGTGATATTTCTTTTTGACATACGTTTGGTTAGCATTCGAATGTGCTGGGTTTGTATAGAAAAGTCATCCCTTGTAAAGAGAGCCATAGGAAGCACATGGACATCAGATGTTTCAAAAACCTTCTCAGAATTCTCCAGGCAACATATCTCCATACGTACTTATGCCTATGTGATGTTTGACACCAAGGATGGAATGATAATAATATTTGTTTTCTGGTGCAAAAAGGTTGGTAGTGTTACTTTGGCGTTGGTGAGTAAATAAATCAACACTAGCGAATCTTAAAAAAAAATAAAATAAAAAAATCATTCTCCAGGCAGGGATTCTGCTAAACTAATCACCCAAGAGAACAAACAAACACAGCCCCGAGAGTAATCAGGAAGCTGAGGAATTGTGTGGGTATGTGGGGTTACTTGTTGGGAAGCACCTAAGGAAGAAACCCCTCATGACAGCTCACCCATGATTCAGCTTGGGAAACAGCTCGCAGCTCCAGCCTAGTGTAATTAGATCAAGCAAGGTGCTATTTGTATTCATTTCTGAAAGACAACTAAGTTTATAGTGAAATATCTTTGTAATATATTCTGGGCAATGAGATCCTGAGCATGCTGGATGTCTGCAAGGACTGAATCGTGGTAATATTACATTAGAGATCTTAGCAGCACTTTAAATAGTAATATAAATTCAGAATAGAAGAAAATGAGGTAGACGAGGTAGACACTGACTTATGTTATGAATGGGTGGGCAAAATTTAAGACCCCCCCCACAACAAATCAGGGACATGTACTGCAGAAGGTGCCAGGATGTAGACTGTTGTAGCGGTTAATCTGCACCCTTCCCAGCTCTGCCAAAGGCGGTTCTCTCCTCTTTAGTCCTCATGGTTTAATTTATTTAGCTAGTTTTACATTAATGCACTCAACTGTATCTTGTGGTAATATATTCACATTCTCAATGCAACACATGAATCCTGCAGGATTTTAAGAATACATTGAACAC
>JADRCC010569823.1:0-17152 GCA_019843855.1 Hylomyscus alleni | reverse complement strand
AAAAAAAAAAAAATTCTTTACATAAATAGAGGGACATATTTGGCTTTTCAGCTTACCAACTCACTGGACTCAACAGGCTAACCTGTGACACACTAGCAATACCTTAATAGTACCATTTAGGCCAGTGCTTCCCCAAAGTATGTCCTATGCAACACCAGTTTTCTAATATACAAGGGAACTCAGAGCTGTTCCCTGATCACATGAATGCAGGAAAATTCAGACTGAACAGATTTTATGCCTAAGGAATGTTTTTGTACATTAATGTCTGTGGAAATCTCAAAACAGGTAAAGAAGGAAAATTACTATTAAAATTAATGATAATTTTGTCACAGTTTTTCAATGTTTACCCACTTATTTGATCATAAACAAGTCAGGCAGAAGTCTCCTGTCACTGAGTTTACCTCCTAGCGGGAAAGCAAATGGGATACAATGAGGTGTGTGAACAGTGTTTCAGACAAGAGCAACTAATGAGAAGACACATGAAGTCACCTGAGCACAGAACTCAGTAGAGCTGAAGTGTGGGACCCAAGAGGCCCAGAAATTAAGCACTACAATAAAAAAAGTCATTCTATGTAATTTACAAAAGACATTTCTAACACAAAAGTGAATGACTTTTCAAAGTAGCACACACATACTAGCCAAAAGAAAACACTAATAACATCAGACAAGGGTGGCTGAAAGTAGAAAACAATCACTAGAGAAAAGGACTAATAATAATCATGACAGTAACAGTAAAAAAAAAAAAAAAAATTCACCAGCAGAACAGAGCAGGGCTGTTTGTATGAACCAGAACTCATAGACCCAAAATATCTAGTTACATTTAGTAGGAATATAAAGAAAAATAAAACTCATAAGTGAAGATTTTTCAAAATTTCTTTTAAGTTTTTTAATTAAAAAAGTGGGCTCTGTTGAAATGGCTCAATAGATAAGGACACTCACCACACAGGCAGGCAACCTTCGCTCAATCCCCTTAATCCATGTGGAAAGAAAGAACAGATTCCTGCAAGTTGTCCTCTGATCTCCATGTGTACACTGTAATGTGCATGCACCCCTATGTACACATATCCATTCACACACACACTAAATTAAAATTTAATTTATATACTCATAAATTTATATATTAAATACTTCTCTTGATAGCTCTTAAAATACAAAGACTAAGCTAGACAGTGGTGGCACACACCATTAACCAATCACAACACTAGTGAGGCAGAGGCAGTGGATCTCTGAGTTGAAGCCAGCCTGGTCTACAGAGTGAGTTCTGGGAGTGCCAGAGCTGCACAGAGAAACCCTGTGTCCCTATCTCGAAAAACAAAACAAATCAAAACAAACAAACAAAAAAATACAATGACTAAACAAAATAAAATAAAAGACCTAACCAGTATTATCAACAAATTTGAACCAATTGACTGATTTAGACTTGTGCACCCAATTTAACAATGACCACCACACCACTTCTTTAAATGGCTAAACTATTGGAAATGGTGAAAGCATTTCCTTCAAGATAGGAAGTGTGAGAAGAATGATCACTGTCACCATTTCTGTTCTTGGTTGGCACTGAACAATACAACAAGACAAGACAAGAGAAATGTAAAGTGCAGGAACTGACAGAAGCATCAACAGAAAATGCAGTCCCTGAACGGAAGACACAGACCAGCACTGTATGCAGATGGCTGTACATGGGCGGTTAATCCTGCCAGTCAATTTGACAAGATTTCCAGCTCCTAGAGGACACACCTCTGGTGTCTAGAAGCAAGTTCCCAGACTGGTTTAGCTGAGGAGGGCAGATATTAAATGAATGAAGATAGTTCTATCCTATGAGCTAAGGTAAATCAAAAGAAACAAATGAGCTACACAGCAGCATTTCCCTGTCTCTCTTCCTGACTGCAGATGTAAAGGCATCAGTCCCTCATGGTCCCACTGCCCTGTCTTCCCACAGAGTGCATTATACCCTCAAACCAAAGAAGACCTTCCCTCCCCCCTGCTCCTGCCAGGCGCTCCATCATGGCAATGAGAAAGTAACATATAAAAACCCACACAGGATTACAAGTGAATCTGGAAAATTTGTTTTGTGCCAGAGCACTGTACCAAAAAAATGTACATTTCTATGCATAATCCCAAAGAGAAGAATGTATGTTTTATGAAAACTCTATCAAAATTACATTTACATAAATACCAATACAGACATCAAATACCTAAGTAAAATGTATAATGAAAAACATATAAAACATCCATGTAATAAACTGTGAAATTTTTGAGAATAAGTCTGAAGACTGGCAATGGGACCAATACTGTATTGTGGAGTGGAAAATTCAAAATTCTATGGGAGTCTATCTCCCCAAACTAACCTATAGCTTCAATGCAACACCAATTAAAGTTTCAATAATCTAGGCATGTATATGTATAGTTCTTAAGTTGAGTGCACATGAGTGTGCACCCACAGGAAGACAGGCAGCAGAGACTCCTGACAGGGCTGCACTGTTGCTTAACATTGTGTGTACCATTAAGTGATAGACAGGGCTCCCACTGGATATCTTTATGGAAAACTGCAATCAGACCTGGCCTAATCCTCATACTCCCAATTCCATTCCAATGCTCCATGAATCTAAACTTTCAAAGTGGGACAATGGCCTGGAATCTTAAATGAAAACACAGTGGATCACAGGTATTCCATTGAAGTGTTTCAAGATTCCATTCTCACCTTAAAATTATTCAAAATGCTGCATTTTTCTAGGGAAATGAATGACAAGTGTCCCATGTTCAGGGTTCCTGAGCCCAGTGCAGTGGGGGCCATGAGCTCTCATCACATTTCCTATCACCTGGCTGGACACTTGCTTCCTTTTTCAGGGCCTTCTCTGACGGTATCTGGAGAGTTATCCCAGCACTGAAGGAAAATCTCAGCCACTACAAAGCAAATGTTCTAGGCTCTTCCTTCAGGAAGGCACCAGTGACCCAGTTGGAGGTCTTCCATCCTCCCAGTCTCCCAGCCAACACTCCTGCTCTCTGCCTCCCAAGGTGACCACCTGAAGGCCACCTGCCCTTGCTGTCACCACAGTTTCCATGGCTCTTGGGAACCACACATCAAGAACTAGAATTCCTCTGGAGCACATTAGGGGATCCCACAAGTCAATAAGGTGAGGCAAATGACTGAATAAAACAGTGGTTCAAACATAAGTAGGAGTCACAAAGGAGGACTTCTAAATGGCCCACAAACTTTAAAAGGTACTAAAATGTAGTCATACTTAGAGAACTGCAAATTAAAACCATTAGAAGATGTTCCACTATGGCCCCAGAATGCTGCAGCCACAACTTATAACAGCAATGAAGGGGGCAGGAGCTAACCAGAGGAGCCCTAATGTGCCATCAGCAGGAGTAAGGAAAGACTTGTATCTAAGGAGAGAATACAGCTCATCCACTCCACAGACTCCCCCAACAAAGGTGCATGCACCTGTGCACGGGGGAGAGAAAGCTTCGAACAGTGCTGTTTATATGAGCCCCAAGCTGGAAACATTTGCCATCACAAGACTGGGTAAACTGTGGTCAGTACTCAATGAAATACTATGCAATTATGAAAAAGCACACTATCATCATCACAGAGAACAATCAGAATGGATCTTACAGTGTGGTTACAGTGTGGATTGAAAGGATCTGGACAAAAAAAGAGACGGTAAATCTACAATTCTATTTATATTCGAGTATAGAAAATAAGCAAAGCCAAACTGTCTTGTTTAGGCATGCCCATTCTGAGGTGAGACCACAAAGAAACTAAAAGACACTATTACCTCCAAACAAAAGCAGTGTTGGCTTTATCTTTGGATGGGGGTGGAGATTCTACGGTGCTGGAAACACTGAGCCTGTTAGCCTAACCAGCAGCTATAGACATTCGCCCCAGGAGAAAAGACCATTTTTTAAAGCCAGGTGTGGTAACATGCTCCTGAATTCCTAGTTCTTGAGGGATAGAGAAAAAGGGACAGTCATCAAAGCCAGCCTGCAACAGCCTTCAATACATGAGACTTGGCTCAAAAAAAAAATTACTGTCAATGCCTGTTTCTTCATACCCCTTTACCACAAGTGAAAACAGATCTCATTGTTTGGGTTTATATTTTTATTTTCAATTAGATTGTTTGTTTTATATTTAGATGTCAGGCAGTTTTTAACATTTGCACTATAAAATATATTACATATACAGAAAGGTACACGAAACAGTAATTAGAATATTAGAAACTGACAGACCAGCTATGAAAAGAAAATTTGATTACATTCATTTAAAATTTCATTTGTGGGCCAGGCATAGTGGTGCATACTGGAAGCCCACAGTTGGAAAGTAGAGGCACATGGGTAAAGAGATTAAGGCCAACCTCAGCTACATAGTGAGTTCAAGGCCAGCCCTGGTTACATAATGCTCCATTTAATTAAGTAATTAATTAGATTTTATATAACCTTTAGCCCACAATTCAACATCTAGAAATATCTCAGGCATCATTTGTGCATAATCACACATTATACGGGGATATTCACTACAATATTGTTCTAGTGAATATTTTTTTTAGATATTTTCTTTATTTACATGTCATATGATTTCTCCTTTCCCAGTTTCACCTCCAAAAAACAAACAAATGAACAAACAAAAACAACAAGAACAAACCCCTGTTGCCTCCCCCCTCCCCATGCCTGCCACCCTACCCTCTCCCACTTATCGGCCCTGGCATTCCCCTACACTGGGGCACAGAACCTTCACAAGGGCCAAGGGCGTCTCTTCCTACAATATTGTTAATACCAATATACTAGAACCAGTAAGCGTCCATTAGTAGGAGTTAAATTAGTTCTAGTATACACATATATTTGAACATATTATAACATGTAAACAAATAAGAAAATTATATTTCTGATAAAAGGCATTCTGAATACATGGTGAAATCTTCAAAAACAACAAAAAATAGGTTTGACACAGTGATATTTGTATTGAGGGAATGCTGACACTCTATAGGACATTCTCTGGTGGGTTGACAGGAAAACAGTGACAGCCATGACTTTGGGGAAGGAGACTTAGGACCTGAGGGGCTTGAAGGAAATCATTGATCTACTTTTAAACCATATACCCTTTGTAGCTTTATAAATTTTTACAATATATGTATGGTCTTTTCAAATAAGTAAGTTTATTTGGGAATTTAATTTCATAGAAGTTCCCACAGACCTTGACAGATAATAAAATCTAAGTCTTGGAAGTCTGCTCAGCCTGGTCGTATTTTTAACACACACTAACCTAGACACAATTGGCGTATTAGGAAGCAACATCTCTAAGATGCCTTGGAGGGAGCACAGTTGACAAAGCCTAAAAACAAAGTCTGGAGACCCGTGGTCCTGGCACAGTGGTCTCACTATAATGGAAGTATCTTAAAGATAGCATATCTTTATTTTTTTTTTAGATAGCATATCTTTAAAAACTACACTACTAAATACTGTTGAAGAGAGCAAAGATTAGAGATGTTTTAGCCTTGTGCTAATAAACGCCAGAGTAAACATCACAAGCTCACATACGCGAAGGGAGAACAAGCTGTACCTGTGCCCAAACAGGCCCACAGAACATGCACGCCCAGATAAAATTTTTAATAAATTTCATTTCTCTTCACCTAGGCATACTTGAGCAATAAATGATTCTTTCTTCCAGTTGATTTTGCTTATTTTTCTGGCACTCATACCCTTGGGAATGTGGTGAGGTTTCATAATTTATGCAGGAGTAAAATGGATACTATAGTGGATGGGTTGAATCAAATAGATGTCTTCAGCTTCACCCCTTTTCTTGGGACTCAATGAATGCAGCAGTGCTGTGACTCTAACTTTGGCCACGTTCCATGAGCACTCTGGAGCCTGACTTAGTTATGGATCTATGAATATCTAATTTCAGTTGATCTCATATCTGTCTTTAAGCTGGTTTAGTCATCTCCAAGGCCTCAATTGTGTACAGTCATAAACGATGTACAAGTTGTCAATCTGAGTCCCATCGGAACAGGAATGAATCATATTTGAAAGAGGTGACCACTGCCCCTCTGAAACACTGAAGCTGGGTCTTCTCCAGGGGAGGGGTGGTGGTGCAACACTCTCCCATCCTCATAGACCACAGATGCCTGGGTTAACAGTTAGCCCATAAGGGGCTTGAGTTATTTACTTGCTTGTGACAATCTACATAAAAGCTACGTTTCCAGCCAAGCCAGCATCAATGGTTTTATCTTATTTTTTTATTTCCACAGATATTGGGTAACCGTTAAGTTTTGGCCGACAGTGACAGTACATTCCTAAATTTTTTTCAGTTCTACCTCATGTCAGACTTTTTACTGTTTGATTAATTAATTTGTCAATATTCAAAATGCTGAGTTTCATAATGGCTTGTGTGTTACTGGTTTTTGCTCATGTCCCTCCTTCTAGCTCCCTTCATTAGGAACTATTGAGAGAATTATTTCCTGTCTTTCCTTTTATAATGTACCTTAGTATACAGCCTTCAATAAACATTTGATTAAACCACAGAGTTCAATTTAGTTAGTACAATTTTATAAATAGAAATATTATATAATCAAAGTACATTTTTTAACCAGCCATGTTCTGTGGTAAAGTATGATTATTAACATCCTAGCTTTTGCTTTCTATGAAATATCTGAAATATCTGAACTTATGTGTGTCACAGCTCTTGTTGTGTGCTGGTGGTATCTTGAAGTCTGCTGCAAATAGAACCCATGACAGAGACAACCAGTATAGAACTGATTTTTTTTTTATCCCCTATTTTTCAAAATAGAAAGAAGTGATCAGAAGGACAGGTGGCAGTGGGAGACGGTGAATAATCCTCTTGCAGACTGACTACAGGAGAAAATAATGAAACTCCTAGGTTTTTATCTTAGTGGGAAGCGGAGTAGGAAGGAAGGGCTGTGATTGTTTACAAAGCACCCTGAGCCTTCTCTGGAGCTGGGCTAGGAGCATCTTTACTTTTAGAATGTTGTGTCGCTGTCATCCCGGGTGGCACAGCATATGGATGTGTTGCTATGGAGGATGATGGCTACAGATCCATGAAGTTCACCACAACAGCAGTCACCAGGGTTCCCACCCATAGAGTGTCACCCTCACAGACCATCTGGTGCTCCTTCTGCATAATTAGCAAAATATTGACTTAGCACTTAACACTCTAGGGAGGCTTAAACCAATTTTTTTAAGCAAGAAAAATTCTTGCCAACTCAAAACAGAATTGCACTGTATAAATCTTTCTCCAACAGACCTTATATAGCCAGGGTTAGCTGTTCTTTAGAATTGTTATTGTCACAGGTAAACTCTCAAATAGCGTGACCCATGAGGACAGTGACCACAGAGCAGAAGTTGTCCAGACATCCACCCACTGAATTCCTGGTGTAGTCAGGGCACTACAGGGGTGAATCAGAGAAAGGTGACTCAGGCAAGCATGGCCTCCACCTGAAAGACCTACCTTAAGGGAGAAAGACTAAGCTACTAAAACCTAAAAGCACAGGTGCTAACCAGGTTCCAAAATAACCTTCCCAGATAACCATGGCTTCTCCATCATTCTGTTTTTCTCAGAACAGCTGTCTAAAATGAGTTCCTTACATTAAAGACAAAAGGGAGGAGATTAAGGTTCTGAACTGTGCCTCTGAAAAACCCATTATGAGTGTCTCACCATCGTCAGAATGCATTCAGGGGGAAAGCAAGCAAGGGAAATTGGAACTCAGCAAAGCATCATACTGCAAAATGTCTCATTTCAGAACTGCAGATTGCACATATGGTCTTTTTTTGTCCCAACTTCTGTGAACCAAATGCTTGCCTAAGGACAACAAAAACAACCATCATAAATGACGTGTGCCAGGAAAGCATGCTGTCATGGTAGATACGAGATGTGCATAAAGCTGTAGCTTGCAAACCATGTATCAAAGCAAGCAAATACAGCCACTCATGATAGAGAATTCACATCTCTGTGAGATGATATTTTAACTCTGCAAGAAAAACAGCAATACACAACATCTTTTAATCAGCAGCCAGTTACAAATGGATTGCTTCGGAGTCAGTATTACCTCACACTGTGTTCATGACTATGACTCCTCTTGGCAAGACTGGATTTTCAGCAGTAACTATGATAAGCAACTGTGCTATAATGAATGTGAAACGGGAAAGTAGGGTGACAATGTGCAGACTGCAGAGTTTGTAAAGAAGCAAGCATATTGTATTATCAACAATGACTTAAGAATGAGAAGAGCCAGTTATGGTACATACTTAACTGCAGCATTCAGGAGGCAGAGGCAGGCAGGTCTCTGTGAGTGCCAGGCTGTCCTGGACAACAAGACACAGTGAAATTTCATCACACACAGAAGAAGGAGGAGGAGGAGGAGAGAAAGGAATGATATTAAATTGATGGTTTTATAGTTTATCTACATTATCTTTTACAAAGAGCTAAAAGGTTACTATCACATAAATAACTAAACTGGATAATCTTTTTTGGGCAAGAATCACTGTAATAAAACCACTGACATCCATCAGGCAGTAGTGGCACATGCCTTTAATTACAGAGCCAGGTGGATCTCTTTGTTTGAGGCCTGGTCTACAGAGTGAGTTCCAGAATAGCCATGGCTACACAGAGAAACTCTGTCTCAAAAACTGTTTTAAAAAATCCATGTCAGACTTAAGGACATCACAAACCAAGTAAAAATTGACTTCTGGAACAAAAATCTTTCCCTGCTCAATTCCAAATGTATAAAACTCAAGGAAACCAAAGTACTGTTTATAAATAGAGAAAGTGACTAAAGTCTGAAAATCTACTTCTCAAGCAAAGCAGAGGAATCCACATTCAGAAGAACAAATAGCTTAGTGTGAGGACAGTAAGCCAGTACCTAGCAAAGCAAACACACTGTGAAAGACACCCCTGAGGGGAGTGCAGAGACAGACTACACCAAAGGATGAAGTCCTGGAAGCACTACCCTGCCAGCTTAGGAAGTGATATATAATAACGTTTGTGCGACTTCACAGTCTGGATATGCTGACTGTATCTGATAATACTGATCTCAGACCAAACGTAATCAGGAGAATGTACAAGAGCTTGTGGGGAAATGTATAACTAAAACCGGGAGGGGGACAAAAACAAAAACAAAAAAACCCACAAAAATCAGAGACTAACCACCACTCCATCCCACACCCTTGAGACATTCAAGAGAGGAATGCTGGGAAGAAGCAAAGAGAAAGATGTTTGCAAAGTAATATAAAAAGAATTAGAAATCTACAAGTACCAGCAAATGATGTCAAAGGCAGAACACAGAGGAGGTTAGGCAGTATCCACAGCTGTCATCCCAAAAACCCCAATAAAACACCCCACCCAATGTAGCCTTAGCAGCCAATAAAAAAAGAGAATACCCAAATTTGATAATTTCACATATTCTTCCTGGCAAACGAAATTTTTTTAAATGAAAAAAAAACAAATTTTCATCTAAATATATGACTATAAAATATCAATAAAAATATCTGTTATTTTTCTTTAATGCCAAGAAGCACAGAATTTTTCTGCTCTTGTGTTCCTTGATGACTTCAGCACAGTAGAGTGATTATCTGGTCTTACCTATGCAATTATTTTACTAAAACCAGATCAGACCAAAGGAAAACTTTGGTACAAGCAGAGTAACTTGATATATAATATATGATAGTCCAAAGATCATTCTTTTTCCTCTCTGCTAAAAGCTGTATCAGTAACTTACTGTTTCCCAGGCTCCCTGAATTTATAAAACATATTTTTAAAAATGAGATTTGTTGGACTAGGAGTGTTGCAAATGACTTCGGATGACAGAATGACAAAAAATTTGAATATAGGCAGTTCTACACTGGAAACATTTAACATCCTGCAGCACAGACCTTCACTCTCACTCTCAAGTGGGCTGTGGGGCCGCAGGTGTACTGCTCTCAGTACAGACACACCTCCAACAGTATGGCTTAAACTCAGAGACTGCATCACATACCTGGCCATTGATAATGACCAAAAGAATCAGCTGCTATTGGGACTGGATATTTAAAACTGGACATGAAAACTGTTCCTAAGGGCTACATGTGGAGTTCAGCAGTTGAGTGCCTGTCTGTGTGTGCCCAGCCCTAAGATAAACCCTAAATACCAAAAAATAATAAAGGATAAATTTAACAAAGAAAATGATCCTAAATAAGTAACTGGTCACCAGAAACAAAAGTAATCTGTAACTATCTCTTTCCTAGGAAGAATGTGTGTTGGTGGTGGTCATTTCCAAGATGCTTCTCGGGTTATTAATCCTCCACCATCCCTTTCACCAGCCTGAATAACCCCTTCTGGCCTCTCATCTTAGTTTCTATATAGCCTGATACCTGAAACTTCAACTTTTCTTCTTTTCAGATGACTGCTTACCCCATCCACAATCTTCTGGGTATTTTTCTTAGATTCAGAGGTAAGCATGTCACCATTAGGCTCAAAACTGGCATGGTTCCCCCATATCCCTCATCATAACTGTAAAATCTTTACTAAATTCAAGATTTTTATAAATCTGGCCTCAGAATAAGTTGTGCATTCCTTTTATTAGGCTTACCCACTGAGATAGACTCCTCCCCACCTCTGGCTGTCACATGCAAAAGTACTTCCTCCATCAAGTTCCTTTTCTTTTCTTTTTACCATGTATACACCTGTGTGTCCATGCACGTTGTCAGGCTTGGTGGCAACTTTATCTACTGAACCATCATAGTCAATGTCCCCTGACAAGTTCTCTTGACAGTTACAAAGTCTTCAGACTAGAATGCATTCCTCATGCCTTAAATAATGAGAATGTGGCCTTTATGTCTCTTCTGGATATTGTGAGTTTGCTCTGTATCTAACATCTTACATCTTTTTCAATAGACTGTCTTCTCATGGAGAGACTTGTCCTGTTCATTTTTATTTCCCCAGCAAAGTCTACATAAGTGCTCCAATTACCAGGAACTCAGTAACATTCTTTGGAATTTAAATACGAAGCAAGTTACGCAAATAAAACTTCTGGAGAAATTACAACTAAGAAATCAAAAAGAAGACAATCTCATAGTGGAAAGATAGAAATACTTGTTACTAACATGCTACACCTTATTATACAACAAATCCACGTCAATTAGCAATTTTTACAAAACAAACAAATTATAGAAGCAATATGTATGTCCATCACAAACAGGGTAATGCCTTCAGTAACAATGTTTCATAGCAAAGCAAGTGTGTCTGCCTCTTCAAAAAAAAAAAAAAAAAAAAAAAACTCTATTTCCAGAATCTGATTCTTAAATATAAATAATTATCCTTAAAGGCTAGATAGAAAAGTATGATCATTATCTAAAATATATTTTATTCACATCTCATTAGATTTCCCCTTTATATTTGGACCACTAACAAAATGTCTGTTATAGCACTTTTCCCAGTAAGAAAGGCAGAGCTAGCTACTGTCTTCAGTCACTTGCTAGGTTTTGAGAAAATGAAGATCAGAGGAGAGAAATGAGTTAAATGAACCTTCATTTTTAAGCAACTAGAATAAAAATCCAACGAATTATTAACCATGTCTTCCAGGTGCTATGCAATAAGTTAATCTTGAAGAATACTTCTTTTCCAAATTTCATGGTGTAATATTAAATTTTAAAAGTATTCATTTGGGTTAGAGATATGGTGCAGTGGTTAAGAGTACTGGACGTTCTCCCAGAGAACCTGGGTTTAATTTCCAGCACCTACATAGTGACTCACAGCTATCTGTAACTACAGTTTCATGGGATCTAACACCCTCTTCTGGCTTCTATATGTACCAGGCACTATATACATATGGTACACAGACATGCAAGCAAAAAACAAAAATAAAATATAAAAAAAGTACTGGTTTATCTGAAAGTCAGCATTTCTTCTTCCTATAACAAATTTACTTAAAATAAGATCCAGATATAGTTTTTAAGAAGAAATAGATATACAAAACACAGCAGAGGAATTAAAGACTCAAAATGAATTTCAATATAGCATTGGAAGAGGTTCTTCTATCTACAAAATTTTTACTCCAGCCACCTTTGATGTGCTCTGAGCAACATTACAGGTATAAATGTAGGAGGAGTGGGACTGACAAGATGGTTCAGCAAGGAAAGCTCTTTTTTTCATTTTTTATTGGTTATTTTTATTTATTTATATTTCAAATGTTATTCCCCTTCACAGTTTCCCCTCTACAAGCCCCTATCCCCTCCTCCCTCCTCCTGCCTCTATGAAGGTGCTCCTCCACCCACCCACCCACTCCTGCCTCAGCGCCCTAGCATTCCCCTATCCTGGGTCAAGCCTCCACAGGACCAAAGGGCTCCCCTCCCAGTGATGCCAGATAAGGTAATCCTCTGCTACATATCCAGCTGAAGCCATGAGTACCCCTGTGTACTCTTTGGTTGGTGGTTTAGTCCCTGGGAGCTTTGGGGGGTCTGGTTGGTTGACATTGTTGTTCTTCCTATGAGGTTACAAACCCCTTCAGCTCCTACAGTCCTTGCCCTAACTTCTCCACTGGAGTCCCTGTACTAAGTCCAAAGTTTGGCTGTGTACATCCGCATCTGTATTGGTCTGGCTCTAGCAGAGCCTCTCAGGGGACAGCTATACCAGGCTTCTGTCAGTAAGCACTTCTTGGCAATAGTGTCTGGGTTTGGTGTCAGCAGATGGGATAGATCTCTGGTTGGGGCAGTCTCTGGTTGGCCTTTCCTTCAGTTTCTGCTCTACTCTTTGTCCCTGAATTTCCTTTTGACAAGAGCAATTCTGAATTAATATTTTTGAGGTGGGTCGGTGGCCCCATCCCTCAACTAGGGGCCATGCCTATCCACTAGATATAAGGCCCCTACAGGTTCTACCTCCCCTTTGTTGGGTATTTCGGCTAAAGTACTCCCTGTTGGGTCCTGGGAACCTCTTAGGTCCCTGGCATCTAGGACTTTCTAGTGGCTACCCTCAGTTCCCCCTCCCCTGCAAGTAAAGCTCTTATTGTATAAGCCTGACAACCTGCATTAATCCTTGGAACTCACAGTAATAGAGAGAACTAATTTATAAAAGTTGTCCTGTGACTGCTACAAAGGCACTCTGGCACACATGTACCCCAATTCACACGCGCGCACACACACACACACTCACATCATATATGCATGTATTCCCACACAATTAACACTAAAAATAAAAAATGACAAATCAATCTATAATAAGAGTTTTTACAGGCTATCCAACAGACCAAAGGCTTTCCAGATGGATGTTCATGCCTAGTACACAAATGACAATCCTGAGAAATGGCTCTAGCAGCCAAAGGAACTTCTCACTCGGAGCCCAGCAACCAGATTGCAAATATCACCTGTCTGCTGCAAGCATTCTGACCAGCATCTCAGTTACTTTTAAAAGGCTCATAAAAATTCCTAGAGCCCCAAGGAAGTGAAAGGAGGAGGAAGAGGAGGGAGAGGAAGAAGAGGAGGAAGACATCGAGTCAAACAGAAAGGGCTACTGCCAGAGCCCTTTCCCTTTAGAGTCATGGAAAAGTGACAACATTTTGAACTATGTTTCCAAAGTGAGAAGTTTCTTGACTCTCTCTAGAATGCATCTGTCTGGATCCAGTCCCCTTCTGATAGATAACTTTTCTGTACGCTCTTTCTTGTTGCCACTGAAGCCTTAGCTGGAACTTGCACTGAAGAAAAAAACAATTTAAAAGTCTATAATGAGTGAAATGAAGCTAATTTCACCTACCACTCCCAAGCTTTTTAAGTACCATAAACCTATTCAGTCATCCTGGAATGGAAAGAGAAATGCTACAGACAGAAAGATTCTACAAGCAAAAGCCTCCTTTGGCTACACTGCACTGCTTCCAACTGTCTGTTCCCATCTCTGCCTAGGACTCCCAGGGCCTATCAGTAGACAAAGTAGATGTCCCTGACCGATCACCAAGCAGTAGAATATAAAAATATGTGGCATAGCCCTACCTTTATGGAAGATTTAAGTGCACCTGTGTCAGTGTGATGAAGCCTCTTTTATTCCTGAGTCTTCTATGGGAACAGCATGTCCCCAACAGAAGCTGTTCCTTCAACTCAGGTCACAGACTAAGAAGACATTTGGCCAAGCAAAGCAAACAAAGCCACAGCCAGCCTGTAGATCCAGGACTGAGAAACAAATGTTTGTGCTTATAAGCTAGCTTGGGGTTCTTTGTGACTGCAGCAAAGCTGACACATTCAGAACTGGTAAACAAGGTGGTATTGTGTTGCATAACAACCTCAAAGACTCTGTGACTTACAGCAACAAGTATTCATTTCCCAGCTTGTGTTACATATCGGTGAGAACAGGTCATCTTCTAGGCCTGTGTTCCAGGTTGTAAGTCAAGTTCAGGTCTATTCTGTTGTCTTCTTCTGGAATTCAGGTTTAGGATTATATATCCCACAGTTGAAACATGCCATTTGCATAACAGAAGAAATGGCAAGAGGCTTGATACAAGCCTTCCAAGCTTCTGAAGAGCCTGGTGGTCCTGCAATGCTTCTAGATGGAAGCCAGCATGCTTCTAAAAGCTTCTGCCAAGAAATTACATAGTTAAGACGCAAGTCAGTAAGAGGGATAAAAGACTTCTCTTTATGAAATAGTGAATGGATGACTGTGAACAACAGTAGAATGTACTGTCTGTCTCTTAAGCATACCACCTGGGGTTATGATCAGTTAGTCTCCCTCACACCGGGCCCCCACCCTGTGAGGAAGGTACTAGATTTTATAAAACTGAAGTTAGCACTTATTACAAGTCATTTGAGGCGAGCCAGGGGCTCCAGAATGTGTGAGGGGGGCTGGAGGCCCCAGTGCAGGATGGCAGGACACTAGAGTGGTTCCCCCATCCAGACTTATGAGCTGGTTATCTTGGAGAGTATTGAATACTAACTCAGCAGGTGGGCTCTGTTATATGGAAGCCAGCATTTGCCTAAAAGGGCTTTGGGAAGCAAACATTTTAAGTGAAAATAGCAAATGTAAGGGTAACAGAAAGCATGGTGCAAGCCTGTGAACAAAGACTTTAAAGAGACTGGTAGGAATGATCTTAGATAAGCCAAGTGGAGAAATTGTACTGATGCAGCATGTGACTCTCCATGACAAGATATGACCATTAAAGTCAACTTACGGCCTCCAGCACTATAATTGCTCATATGTGTGAGTAGATGAATGATGAACACATTTATTTAATTTAAATGAGTCAAAAGGTGACAATAGAAGATCTAATTATGATAGATAGAATTGTATGTCATTCATTTAAAAGTTTTAATTAGACAAGCTGGGATCATATGGCAGAAAAATTATACCACTGGAGTCAGAAAAACATGGATTCTAATTTCAGTTTAACTACAGTGTGACATAGGCAACCAACAATCTGAACCTTAAATGGCTAATCTCTAACTAAGACAATATTAAAAACTGCATTTTAAAAGATTCAGAATAATAGTTACTTACAGTTCACTGAGCAAGGCTTAATACATGATAGGAAATAAAGTTTAGGAAATATTTGACTGGAAAGTGTGGCAAACACATTTATAAATCCTTTGCAGTTGTTTTGGTTTTGTCAGGTTTTTGTTTGTTTGCTTGCTTTTGAGGCAGGGTCCTGATTGCCCAGAAACTAACTCTGTAGACCAGGCTGTCCTCAAACTCACAAAGATTTGCCTGCTTCTTGCTCCCAAATGCTGGAATTAAAAATGTATACCACCTACATCTACACAGTGGAGTACTACTCAGCTATTAAAAACAATGAATTAATGAAATTCTTAGGGAAATGGATAAATCTGGAGAATATCATCCTGAGTAAGGTAACTCAAACACAAAAGAACACACATGGTATACACTCTCTGATAAGTGGTTATTAGCCCAGAAGTTCGGAATACAGGAAGAACAAACCACAAGAAACTCAAAAAGAAGAAAGACCAAAATGTGGACATCTCATTCCTTTTTAAAGGGGGAACAAAATACCCACACAAGGAGTTGCAGAGGCTAACTATGGAGCAGAGACTGAAGGAAGGGCATTCCAGCCTGATATAACTGTCTCCTGAGAGGCTCTGACAGTTCCTGACTAATACAGAGGTAGAGGCTCACAGCCATCCATTGAACTGAGTACAGGGTCACCAATGAAGGAGTTAGAAAAAGGGCCAATGGAGCTGAAGGGTTTGCAGCTCCTTAGGACGAACAACAATATGAACTAACTAGTACCCTCAGGGCTCTCAAGGACTCAGCCACTAACCAAGGACTATACTTAGTGGGACTGATTGTTCTGGCAGCATGTGTATAGTAGAGGATTGCAAAGTCAATCATCAATGGGAGGAGAGGCCCTTGGCCCTGTGAAGGTTCTGTGCCCCAGTGTAGGGGAATGCCAGGGCCAGTAAGTGGGAGAGGATGGGGTGGCAGGCATGGGGGGGGAGGCAACAGGGGTTTGTTCTTGTCGTTTTTGTTTGTTTGTTTGTTTGTTTGTTTGTTGGAGGGGAAACTGGGAAAGGATAAATCATATGACATGTAAATAAAGAAAATATCTAATTTTAAAAAAAGGACTCATACTAAGGATATATAAAAATTTCCAATAAAAAAAAATGTATACTACCGCCAGCGGTGGTGGTGCACGCCTTTAATCCCAGCACTGGGGAGGCAGAGGCAGGCAGATTTCTGAGGTTGAGGCCAGCCTGGTCTACAGAGTGAGTTCCAGGACAGACAGGACTATACAGAGAAACCCTGTCTCGAAAAAAAAAAAAAAAAAAAATGTGTACTACCATGCCTAGCCTACAAATCTCTTTACAGAGTCATTATACTAGTAAAAGATGACACTTGAGTCTGGACTTTAAAAGCTTACCAAGGCTACCTGTTCCAAGCTGTGTCTCCACGGTGGTGCAATTGGGAAGTGCTTAGGGATCTTTAGAAGGAGATGCCTGTGGGAAATCCTGAATCACTGGGGCAGCTCTGAGAGGTATGTGGGACTCCAGTCACTTTCCCCTTGCACCTTTGCTCTCTGACTTTATGAAGCAGTGTGCTCCACCACACAGTCCTGCCATGTGAGTTTGCACGACATCCCACTGAATCCAGATCAGGGATGAGAACCTAAACCAAAGCCAGCCTCCAGGAACAGAAAGCTGACCAGCACACATGGAATAAAAGTGATTTTTT